>SMSQ01025470.1:112446-172563 GCA_019453375.1 Ctenoplectra terminalis | reverse complement strand
AAAAAAAAAAAAAAAAAAAAAAAAAAAAAAAAAAAAAAAAAAAAAAAATTGGTACAAACATACATACGTTTCACAGACGAGGAAACAGGAGGATACGTAAGTTATCAATGTGTGCTTCCTATGCATGTCCATGGATCTGGATATGTCCAAATGCAAATGATCAGCAATAGTAAAGCTGAAAAATTGGTATTGTGTTTAAACGTTGAATATTTTTGATCAATATCTCACAGGATGAATTTTAAACAATTATTTTCGTTTTTAGATCGTACCATGCGTTTCGATAAGTCAACTGAGTTTCGATATCGAAACGTTTTCCCATCACATTGCTGACTGGATTTGTACGAGATTCAAAAAGCGATATTGGCATTGCAGTGATTATGACATAGAAATAATAGATGTGTGCGCGTTAACTGGTGACATTATTTGCTTGTTAATCATGAAGATTCAGGCTAGTGAAATTAGTAATCAGACTCAATGGTTAGTATCTTTAAGTTCAAGGATCTTCGTTATAATTTAAGTACTTAAGTTTGGTGGTATGACGTACAGTTCTCAAGAAAGGAAACAGTACGAAGTGGGATGTAAATTCACGTGGAACATTGATACAAGTCAATACAGAATAACCGATATACTGCCATTAGAAGAAGTAAAACCAGAATCGTGGAAGCCAAATTGTATGAATGTTCCAAATTTTCGAAGTCCATTGTGGAATCCGACCAGACGTTTAGCGCCAAAATTAAGGGAAAAGATACAACAACCGTACGCGCACACAGTACGATTTTTGCATAACGAAATGACTTTGGCAGGTGAGTGTTTCAAACGGAATAAAATAGTATCTTAAATAATAAAAAAAAAATACATGTATTTTTTTTTAGGCGAATCTATAACCAGACTTTACGACTTGGATAATTTGGTGGAATTTTACATAACACCAATGCCAAATTATTCTTCGATCGAGTAAGATAATTATCGAGTCGATGATATGTTGCAAACAATAATTTATTTATTGTTACAAATCTAACGGTTTCATCATCGATAAGATAACGTGTACAATGTAATGAATGTATTGGAAACATACCCCATAGATAGACTTACGATAACTATTTCGGAAAATATTTAGTTCCAAGCGTGAATAACTGCAGATGTAACACGTTGTATAGATTCTTACTGTGCTTTTTTCACGAGACTACGTAATTAACTTGATTGTTAAGTGCCGCTGTAATGGATTGTCCAAAACTTAACGACATAGATTAAGGGTACTGAATAACGATACAACGAACGTTACAAGCATCTGCTTAGATTTTGTAAATTATATTCTAGCGCTATACATTCACTATCTATGTATTATAGATAACTTTGGTTATTACCAGATATAGGTAACTAAGAACTGATTGTCAATGAATGTATTGTATGTGGTTTCAAAGTAAGACAAAGAACAAATAGTGATAAATTATTTAGTACTTGGTCCCAAAATTAACTGGCGATTTAAAAGAAAAAAAAAATATATCTAAAGATATTTCTTAGTTGATTCTCTATGCCGAAAATTGCCCTAGCTAGATCTTTAGGATTAAATACATTCATTTAAATTTTCGCGTTAACTTTACGCGATCGTGTTGTATTATAAAGCCATTTTACCATAAACTTTTTTATATCTAAAAAACGGAAATATATATATAAATGTGCAACATGTGCGACTAACAAATGCACTTAATTTATGTAAGTACCGATAGAACTTTCGACAGAAAACATTTAAAATTCGAGAGACAAAGTTATTTAATTTGTTGAAGCAGCGACGACGAAGCTGGTAAGGTCAGTTTCTTAAATGCAATAAAACGTTTGTCATTACTGGCAACTGGTGACTTTGCGTTTTTCTTTTTTTTTCTTTTTTTTTCTTTTCTTTTCTTTTCTTTCTTTTCTTTTCTTTTTTTTTTTTACCTTTGTAAATGCATAAGATAATTACCGTGTGTATGTCCGGAAATGAAAGATTGCACGATTCAAACGGGAATCTTAATGGGTGGTCCTATGTTAGCTTCGGAACCTACTCCATCTAGTTTTAAACCAGTGAGAATATCTTCCCATGCGTTCATACACTGCTGGTAATGCCGAATTTGTCGGTCTGCCATTGAAATCAACATATTCTTCAAATCGATTTGCTTCTCCACGTTCCATCTTTGTAAATCGCTTCGTAAATTTTCGTTTGCGCATTCCACGCGATCTTGCAATAATTCTGCTTGCTTTGCTAATCGTGGAATTGTCTGTCCGAGTCTTTCTAATTTCTCATCGCGAGACTCTGCCTTCCAGAGTGATCCACCCCAATTTTGCGTCGAGGTACTGCCGCTTGTGAGACCCATTAGCTGTTAAAACAATTAGTACCACAAATGATTGCAATTTATTAACATTATGTACAATTTCAAATTAAATTCAACCCGTACCTGATCCTTTTCCAGTCTCTTCTTTGCCAAATCTTCGACGGTCATTTCGTATTCGATCTGCATCGAATCACGTCGGGATAAAGCATTTTTAACCGCATCTATGTACGAAATGTATTCTCGTTCCTCGTTTGGAACGTTTTCTAAAAGTTTTTGATGGGCCATCGCATTACATTCTATTGCTTTAGCAATTGCTAATAGAAAAGGAGCCAATTCTGGCTCAGAAGTTGCCCATAAGGTAAAGATTGGATGTAACTGGTGCAGCTCCAACAAGTAGTCTAATGGAACGTATATAATTTAATAGAGTTTACAATGAAAACAAAAAATAATTAATAATTAAAGCGGGAGAGAGTTAATCTTCTATCGTACCTTGCCTCTCTTTGTAAATACGATGATTTATCTTATCTACAGTCGTTAATTTTTCGCTAAGAGCTGTACAATAATCTCGAATCTGTTCGAACTCGAAATGACGCTGTTTTATAGTATATGTACTCGCGATATTTTGCAAAGAGTCGGTCATCTTAACGAGAACATTTCCACGATTTTTACGATGTATAAGGAACTCCTAAGGAAAGTAAAAACATAATATCTGAAAGCATATTAAATGAACAAGGCATAAAAAAAAAGTATGCTCACCGCAGGTTTAGTGGTCAAAAAGATGTGCAGATTTTTGTCACAGCTAAGAATTGGATGATTTGCAACTCTGTTGAGAAACGCGTGTAACAATTTCATGCGTGCTATAATAAATTCTTTGGAGTAACGATCTAACTGAGCAAGCAATGTATGCTTTCCAGGCATTGGCTGTAATAATAAAATCAACATGCAATCGTTCTCGTAAGTTATAAGGCTATCATAGAGCTGAACAATTAGACATGGGATTAATGGCTCACTGGTATGATATGTGTAGGATATGAATCCACTAATTTCCGTCTTAGCCAAATGAAATCGTTATAACGTCTTCTAACGATGTATTCTCCCTCCTCAAATTCTGATCTTGTCGACTAAAATAACACAAAATATTATCGTCGCTTGTACATATCTGATTAGAAATATTGAAGAAAAAAAAAACATACTTTTGTTGTTATACGAAAAGTAATATAAGTTTCAAGGGTTTCAAGATGCTTCTGAGGATTGTCCACTTTCACTTGCAAGTCTCTAGAATCTGTCTGAAAGTCTGATATTTCTTGCTCCGGTAGTGTAGAGAAACTGTCAATGGAAGGAGAAGCTATCTGAAAATAAAAATTGAATTTAATGAAACATGATATTACGCGTGTAAATAATTAACGCTATTAATTAGTATACAGAAAGATTCTATGCGAAAATCGTGGCTTTTGCTTTTGCATCGTAGTCGTATAGTGACTGTCAAAGAAGTTACAGGTTATATTCTCACCACAGAACCCTCGACGGAAGTGCTATAATTCGAAAGAAAATCGACGTCGCGGCTGTCCTGTTTAATAACACCGCCGACTGCCATTGTGCTTACTTCTAAAATCGCAGAATCCTCTGCATTTTTCTCGCTCGAGTTCTCCACTTCGATTTCTAAAGAGGTCATCATCTTTAAACTGTCAAGCAACAAAGCTTTAACGACACTGCGTCACAATGCGCAGCATTAGGCGAAGCACGAGTATGATACGCAGATTGATCATATTTCAAAACCTGGTAAAACTTTCTTAAAATAAATTAATTTCTACTTTAAACTACAATCTACGAATATTATAATTTACCCGCCCTTTTTCGTTAGATTCTTTTAAGAAAAATCGTACATTGTTCTTTATTTATTTATAATTGAAGAACTATAATTCGATGTTCAATTGTTATAAAACGTAGTCGGAAAAAATGTACGACATTTTAGAGTAAAGAGCAAATAATTCGCACCCGTGGAAACCGTATCTCGGGGATACAATCGACACTTTTTCCCGCTATCAAAAATTCGAAACTTTTACGCAGACCTCACAATAGTATGGAGTGGCCCGAAGAGGATGAGTATAGTTCTATTTTGTCCAAGAGATATTCCATAATGATGGCGGAAGAATCTTCGTTGCCAATTATTTATTACAGATCCCAAAATCTGTTGACGAGTAAGTTTTACCTTTCCTCTAAATTGTTGCCGGATGCTTGAACGCGTGGAAAAATTTTTAAAAGTTTTACAGTTTTCTCGTTACACGATTTTGTTTTTATGTTTAAAAAAAATTTTATCCATGTTATTTGTTTCTGATACAGTGATAATAATAATTACGTTCGCGGATGATCAATAATTTACAATCTTACGTTTTTCGATAATTTCGAACAACGCGCCGTGCGAAAGCGCGGTGTATTCGCATGAGTCATCGATTCAAACGAATCAAAGAGATTTTACGATGGATTAGAAATGCTCTAACATATTGCACACGTAATCGGGAAAAAATCGACGATTGATCCAAATGATTATTCATCGGAGCAAATATCATACCGTGGTTGACCGGTATCATACATAGCCTGCGCATTAATATGCGATTGCGCACGCATGCAAGGTACCTCCGTATAATGTAGCTTTCATTTACCAGTAACATTTACAGTTCCTAAAGAAGGCATTTCTAACGAAAAAAAGGTTGGAATTAAATCCTATCTGAGCAAACATTATAGATTTTAGCGATTTAATCGAATGGTTGACCAACTATTAGTGTAAAAAGAAGGACACGCGCGGCACTGTCCATAGGCGTATCAATAATTCAGCAGACCCCGGTGCAAATTTCATCCGTATCAATTCTTTTTTAATCGTTGCATCAATATCGCTGTGTATTTCGGTTTATCTGATTGCAAAAATGACTTCAATCGGAACTGCAATAGAAAGAGGAAAAGATCCGTTACGTCCATCGTGCAACAATCAACTCGGTAAAGGTCGAATTCTTAAGTCAGTCCAGTATTTACAAAATTGGGCCTGAAATTTATAGAAACGTGAATAAAAAAAGAAAAGAAAAATTGTTAAAACGATATTGCAATCAATAAATACTATCGCTGTTATTCCAAAGCATAGTTACCTACGGTGTGTTACCAATTGTACATATCCATTCTAAAAAAAAAAAAAAAAAAAAAAAAAAAAAAAAAGCGATTTTAATGGAGTAACATCGAATAAAATTTCGAGCGATGAAAGGAAACGCTTCCAAAGGGTGTTGGCGATATTCATAATTCGTGGTGCTCGTTTTCTATCATGGTTATCGCACCCTGACCGACGAAGATTAGATACGGTACTGGTCGTGACGCGGGCAGTGATGCCGTAGTCAAGGAGACCGCAGCAGCAGACAACTAACACTCCGACCAGCCGTCGACAACAAAATATACAGGTTCGTCGGAGTGTGCTGCTCCGCTTTTCCACTTCTACGGTGCCTTGGCTATCCGCGTGGTTTCCTGGGTGACAAGTACGCCAGTTCCTTAAACGGGAAAAGCCCGGTTGAAATACGTGGGGGGATACGTTCGGCCGCGCAAGTGCGTCCGGGCGTCGTGTTGAAAGTACACGCCATTCATGAAGACAGGTGAGTAAAAAAGAGACGTAAGAACCGCGCTTTCTTACTATTCTAATTACGACCATTCATGCGCGTGTTTTCGCGATTTTCAATTCGCGATTGTAGGAACAGTGTGTAACGTGTTCGAACATTCGACGTCCCGGCGCCTTATCAGGCTCCGCTGTATTAATTTTATCTTTCGCAATATGTATTTGTTCAGTGACAGTTAACACAGCACAATTATTAATAGTAGTTAGTTCCAAGTTAAACTATTCAAATAACTCCAAATGTCTTCTCCAAGAATTATGTAATCCTTCATAATTGGATTCTTCGATGCTAGGACATCATACTATGATTACTCATATATTGATATTTAGCTTTTTTATGTGATCATTCATTTAGAGATTATGTTAGACTGTTAAGTCCATGAACTGTTCGATTCTTTAGACATCTATATATAGAAAGATAATGTTCTAATTAAATCAATGCCTCGAATCTGAAAATGTTATACTTTTCTAAGTTAAATAGATTCTATGCATATGCGTATTCCCTATAGCAGATTAATTAATTTTTCCCATAGAAAACCATTAGAGATTTCTTGCTTTATGCATTCCCCCTATTGCGTTACGCTTTGATGATTTTATTGTGTACCCTACCTGTGGGGTATCTAATATTTGGAAGCCTGTGTAACATTTAATTAAAATAGGCTTATCAATTCCATCAATGTATTTCTTGAAGCATGAAAAAAAGAGCACTGCAGGAGAGTATCCGTCTTCGATCGTTCGATTATTTTGATTTTTTCGTATACTTTCTTTAAAACTGGAGCTGCGATAAATGTGAAATCTCAAGTATTTCAATACCTTTTATTCAATTTATTTGCGAATTATATTTATAGGATTTCTTTTGATTTTGTTTTGAATTTATACAAATTTTAAAGAGTATAAATGTAAAGGAACAAGGGGCACGCGGTGTAAAGTACCTGATAAGGTGTGCAGAGCACTCCCAAGCTTCGGTCATGCATAACAGAGGCCAGGTGCATATACAGTATGCTTTCTAATGTAATCACCATTTTTTAGAGTGGTATAATACCTGATGTTAAATAATATACCTGCGATATATTGTTTTCTCGAATTTATTATTATTTAAATGAAAAAGAAAATTTAATAATTCGTTAAGAAATTATACTTGCACTAAGAAGAATTGCAATGTTTTTATTTTTTTTAATAGAATTAGCGATAAAAATTTCTTCAACATATTTTACGGGTATCCGCGCTAATTATAAAATTTATTGCTACCAGTTGGAAGGGAGCTTTAATACTCCCTAATTGCAGCTATGATCGGACCTTTTCTACCGATACTTTCAACCCCCTTGATAAGAGTTCTATGTCCAGTCACGCGTATGCTGCATTTTAGCCACCACCCCTCTCCCTTTCGTTTTCTTCCCTTTGAAACATTGTGTTTGGTACCTGCCACCCTACAGGTACAGGATGTACTAACACATCTTGGTATACACGCATCGAAACGACAATGACGTGTTTCATTCGTATTGGAAGCTCTTCGGGGCTTCCCTTTGATCTGTAGATTATTGAATGCTGCACACCTGCGAGAAATTACATAGACGATCCTTCTTATATCTAGGTTAGGGTGCTGCTAATCTATCGCTATATCTAATAGCCGATTCACGGCATCGTTGTTCGATCATGTTCAGTGTTTTTACCTATCAATATATATGGCATGTACTGTTAAATTTAGTGTAATAAAAATAATCGACTTTACTGTATTCTTATTCTTATGATACTTACACAATTGTATTTGTTATAGTATAAAAAAATAATCAATACATCCTTGTACATTGTATAATACATTTATATAAATGTACATAAGATTTGTATTCATTAATGAAAATCATTCCTTTTCCTCTTGTACGTGGAACCTTTTTAAGAAGTATCTCTGATGACACTTTCATATCAAAGTATAGATTCAGTAGCAATTTTGATTCCTCCAGTTAGTAATCAATTATATATCTTAATGGTTGCACTTTATAAGACGATAAAGCCTATGAAAGGAATTTAAAGCAATCCTTCCTGTGCCGAGCCTGTTGAAAAACGTTATTGATATTTGTTGCATTCGTATGGGTATATATCTACAGATTCTTCTCTCCACAAACGGGGAGGTAGCAGCGGTGGTGATACGGTGGGAGTAGAGAGAGGTGAAGGAGTGATTGCCATGACTACGACAGGAGCCCAGTATGCCCTCGCAGCATCTACCAGAGCTAATAACAGTGGGGGTAGCTCTGCTACAGTGGGGGTGGAACCTAAGCCAAGCGTTGTTGTCGTGACTACTTCCAGTTCCAGTGGCAGTGGTAGTGCAGCTCAGAGTCAGTCCACGAGAGGACAACAACTTATCACTGTTGTTACCAGTCCTGATCCTTCCAGTCCAAATAATCTACAGCCTATACAGGTTTGTTGCATTACGTTACGTTCGTATTGTTTCGGAAGATTTAAAAAGAACCCTTGGTTCGAAAGGAATTTTTATTAAAATATATTAAGCATTGTTACTTACCGGTCGTACGTGTAATCAAATGTGATTGAAATTGTAAATGTTTTCTTTATATATTTATATATACTGTTATACAGAAATTTATTGTTGATCACGAGAACACGCATACTATAAATAATAATTTAGTTATTGGTTCAGGACCCGCTTGAAACAGCTGCAGATTCTTCCAACGGCTCAACAGGTACTCCAGCACATGTTACAGCACAAGTAGTAGTGAACACTACCCATTCTGGTCAGCACACTCTTGTTGATTCCGACGCTGCGTCTACATCGGCCGGTACCATCGTCAGTGGGTCTCCGCATTTTATTACGGTAACAGGTGCGCATTAAGTCAAAGATAATTACAATATATTTTCATTTGATTTACCTGTTAGTCGTAAAATTGCCGATTATAGTCTTGTAAAATGTTCAACAAAAGTCTGAGAGATTAGTCTTAACGATTAGCGTTCGTACGTATACAAGGAAATCGCGATAAGTTGTTTAGAGACTGGTTATAAGTCGTTTATGTTAGGGGTGAGTATCAGGATCAGTTTGAAAAAAATTATAGTGTTTGAGTAGAGATTTGGCCCTTTCCATGCTGCTGAAAAACATGCACCTCTGTTCTTCTACTCTGACCACACTAGGCACCAGTGATTCACCATCCTACGCGTCCCTCACAACGGCAGTAGGTGAGGGCAGAATATAATCAGCATGCACTGTTTTTTTTTCTCATTACTTATGTACAACATATCTGTAAAAAAAAAAGAAAGAAAGAAAAAAAGAAAACTATGCATTATTTGTTACTACACATTAATTCATTTTGCATGCGTTCAGTATGTTCTTTACTTGTATGAATAATAAGAAGAAAACGAATATAAATGCGTGGGTACCAGATTTTATTTTAAGAGTGCAAGCGCTTATTTAGATGCACTCTGTTTTTTTTTTAGCGTTTGGCAAGGTATAATTTTGTAATTATTAAACGTTGTGTGCATCCCAGAAAGCTTTATTCTTGTAAAAGTTGTTAATTGTATAAATAAATTGAAGCGCGTCGCGTCTGTTTCAGTGTCGGGCGAACCAGAGGCGGTGGGGTCCGAATCGGTTTCTCATCCTACCTATGTTCAGTATGTTGAGGGGGATGGTTCCACGTATATACCGACAAATGGTCAGATGTAAGTACATGAATTTATTATATTTCAGTTGTTCAATCGAATCACACAATTTATTATTGTTCACAGGACATATCCTGTGTATGCTGTTGGAGAAGCAGGAGCGATGTACACTCCTGCTTCCAGTCAGTATTACACACCAGCATCCACACCAGTAACATATGCTCAGGTAATTTATAAAAAATCTTATCTCCAATTAATGGACGCAGCGGCAATTGAAACGTAACGTATGTCTTGTAGTATTATCATGCATAATATTCTGTTGCATTTAGGTCACTGGTCAAGGTTCAAATTCTACAACCGGACAATTATTATCTCAGGGCAATGGCACGTATCTTATTCAACAGAGTGTCGTGGATGGAGATCCAACTGCACACGCGTTAATATCTGCAGCTGCTGCACGTGCTAGTCCACAGACGGAAAATGCGGTAAGACGGCGGTGCATGTTTATAATTATAATTTTCGTTGCTTTTAGTTTCTGTTTTATTTTCGAGTAAACTTTTAGATATATTGCGGATTTTGTAGATATAATTTTGGTTTATAATGAATTTTTACCGAGTTATTGTGGAGAATTAGATTGCGAATGAAGGTCTATAATGAAGCAAGGTACTTTTTGAAATTGGGGTTTAATAAGGTATTGGTATGTTGGGTTGTTTGATAGGAAACTGTGGTTAGCGGGGGTGGAGGGGCATACTTGATCAGCGGTAATTCAGGAGGTA
Organism: Ctenoplectra terminalis; assembly: GCA_019453375.1. Lineage (NCBI taxonomy): Eukaryota > Metazoa > Arthropoda > Insecta > Hymenoptera > Apidae > Ctenoplectra > Ctenoplectra terminalis. Next base: position 162,235 of record SMSQ01025470.1, on the reverse strand, counting down.
CTGCTGTCACCGTGGAAGATGCTGCAGCTGCAGCTGCAAACATGACGCATGCCACTAGAGTTTCCCAAGCAACAGTAAGCTGATACATAATCCCCATTTGCAGGCTTAGCCGTGTACTAATTCATTGTAGCATGTTCGACTGCTTCTTTAGGGATGCTTCTTTGTTCAAGCCCAAAATTTGATTCGGTTCAGCAATAATGCAAGGAATATTTTTTGTAACATAAACTAAATGTTACTAGTACTTGTGGATGTTACACGTAGTTTAGTTAGCATTTGATACTTATTGGTTTTAGCATTGTATTTAGTGTTTCGTTGTACATACTACCTTAAAGACAAAATAACGGATTTTGAAATTCATAATTATTTCTATGTAATTAGGTTCATTGGCTGCTTGAAAATTATGAAACTGCAGACGGTGTTTCCCTTCCACGATCTACTCTTTACAATCACTATCTACGCCACTGTTCCGAAAATAAATTAGACCCTGTAAATGCCGCGAGTTTTGGAAAACTAATACGTTCCGTCTTTTTGGGTTTAAGAACCAGACGATTGGGGACGAGGTAAAGAACTCTATATCTTTTTTCTTTTTCTTTTTATGTATTTTCAATTACGTTCTAATTACTTTTCACAGAGGAAATTCAAAGTACCATTATTATGGAATTCGCGTGAAGCCCAGTTCTCCTTTAGTCATGCTAAACGAGGATGGAACACCTCGTCAGCAGCAAAATGCAAATTCGCAGACAAAACGATTCAAGTTCGTGAATCAAAAACAAGATACTACATACGAGAACAATGCGCAATCGAATACGAACATTTCTTCGAATAATCCACCGCCACAGTATCATCAGTACCTCGGTGAGGCGAGTGGTGCTATTCCAGAATTTCCAGAAATAATAGTGGGACACGGTTCTTCCCTTCCGGAAGATTGCACGTTGGAAGACATCGACACGTTCCGTAGTATATATAGAGAACACTGCGAAGCCTTTTTAGATGCTGTTCTCAACTTTGAGTTTGCTACTGTGGAAAGCCTTTGGAGAGAATTTTGGCGTAGCCAAGACAATAATAATGGCGATGAATGCGAGGAGGAAAAATATTTATCAAAGTAAGATTTCTACGTTTAATTTTATGAAAATGATTTATGAAAAAATAGTAATAAAATTTTATCTGGAATTTGTCTAGGACTAAGCTATATCAGATGTGTAAATGTTCAGAGGTTCAAGATTTCATAAGAAAAGTTGATTATACATTTTATCAAAACTTGGTAGAAGTACTAATGCCTAATGTGTTGCGACCTATACCAAGTGAGTTGCATCGATTATTCCTTTTTACAGTAGCGATGTTATCGAGATACTAATTAATACGATTTACGATTCACGATTCACGATTCTCAGGTTCACTAACGCAGTCTATTCGAAATTTTGCGAAAGGACTAGAGTCGTGGTTGACGTCAGCAATGGCTGACTGCCCCGAAGAAATGACTCAGATAAAGGTACATACATATTGAAACATTACAACGAAGCGTTTCTTTTTCTAACAATATTTTATTCCAGTTAACCGCTGTATCTGCGTTTGCTCAGACACTAAGGCGTTACACATCGTTAAATCATCTTGCTCAAGCTGCACGTGCAGTGCTTCAGAATTCTAGTCAAATAAATCAAATGCTAGCCGATCTGAATCGCGTTGATTTTCATAATGTGCAAGAACAGGTATCTATGATGATTAAGATTACACAATGGTCCTTTTAATTGCGAAAAATACACGCGCATCTTTTTTTTTACAGGCTTCATGGGTGTGCCAATGCGATTATGCAATGGTACAACGCTTAGAAGCAGATTTTAAAGTAACATTGCAACAACAAAATTCATTAGAAGACTGGGCAATTTGGTTGAAGAGCGTCGTGACTCAAGTTCTTAAGCCATTCGAAGAGAAACCAACATTTGCAAAAGCTGCTCGACAATTTTTGCTCAAGTGGTCCTTCTACAGGTAATTATCACGAATACGTGAAAGATCGATTAATTTCTTATGGGGGTTGGTCTTTTCCTTTAACAGTTCCATGGTCATTCGTGACCTCACCTTAAGAAGCGCAGCTAGTTTCGGGTCTTTTCATCTGATTCGATTGTTGTACGATGAGTACATGTTTTATTTGATCGAGCATCAAGTAGCAGTTGCAACAGGAACAACTCCAATAGCAGTAATGGGAGATGTGCGTACTGTTATCAGACGATGCAAAGATATAATATTTTTAATAACTATCCGATTAATTGTTGGTTTCATTATCTTTCAGAAAAGTCAAAATTGCTCTTTAGTTAGTGCATTTGGCGCCACTTCTAACGGAGGTAAATTACTTTTCTTTAATACTTTTTTTTTTTATCACTTACATCCTTTTACGTGAACTTATAATTCAGAAATTTTCCTTTTTAGATACATCAAATACGAGTCAACCAAAGCGTATGAAATTAAGCTAACTGCGTGCCTACGTCTTTTAGTTTTGAAAATAAGCCAGTAGCACCTGAGAATGAAACGTTAGCACAAGAGCATGCAGGCCTACTAACACACTAGTCCCATAAATTATAATTTTATATAAGATGAAATCTTATCGTATTATGACTTAAACAAAGAAGATTTTTGCATAACGAACGCCCAGGATGTATACAATCTAAGTAAGTTTGTGTGATATAATGTGTAGGAATATGTAATGCAATCTTGTTTCATACGAGTGTATGATTCAAGTGTAAGGTATCGCTGGCACGATGTTTAGTACATTAATATGTATCATCTAGTCGAAACATCTTTGAAATATGTACGGGACCATGAATTTGTCATGCCCTTATAGTATTCAATATTGAAAGCTCGCTCGACTATAAATGTTTGTTTCCTTCGAAGGTTTCGTGCGTTTAAAAAATTCAAATACCTTATTCTAATTAAAAATAAATAAATAAATATTTGAAGATTCATTAGCAGACCAATTGTGACTTGAAATTTATACTATACGATGTACTTTATTTTTTTAACATGTTACGTGAAAATAAAGTCGAGTGAGCTTTAAAAAAAAAAAAAAGCAAACATCAGTTTGTGCAAAAAAAGAAAAAAACGGTCAAAAAGACAAGGTTTTTTGACAGGGAAAAAGAAATTATCCTGGATTCATATCGACAATTTCTATTTTGCACAAATACTCGAGTAACATTTTACGAAATCCGCCCTGCCAATGGTATTGTCAAAAGAAAGAAATAACTATTCCTAGTGGAACAGATGCGAATTAGATTACTATAATGATATAACCGACACGAGTTTTAGATATTTCCGACATTCATATTTTTTAATGCAATTTATTAATTATTATACATCGAGCTACGTAAAAAAGTTCTGTTGTGAGCCGTCTGTGACACTTTATATATATTCTTTCAGTATTTTTAAACGAATAGTACAAAACAGCGATGGGAAAAAATGATGAACGTAACGGTATAATGTAATCGTTTTAATTTACTGATAGAATATACACTACGGTTTTTACATTAAATGTATATATACGAATGGTGTGACAGATAATTGCATAGTTGTTGAAATTTAATGAAAGAAAGAAAAAAAAAAAAAAACATGAAATTGCAAATTGTAATGGTAGAAGTTGTGAGTGTCTTCAAACGTGCTTCGCATTTATTAAATAATTTTAATATATTTAATTACAAAGGAAGTTTGTATCGATATTTGATTTTGTGTTTGTAGACACTCGAGTAATTCGTCTGTGTAGTAAAAAGTAATTAAATTTTAAGTATGAATTGTGAATTTCACGTTATATTTTTTTGTTATATATGTATTATTTTACAAAAGCATGTCAAAATGTCTAAGTTGTTACAAAAGTTGAAAACGTACGTAATATGTTTTTTATGTACTCTGTTTAATCACTGCTGTTTTTACCAAGTATTCAGTAATTTATTATTATGATTAAATTTAATTGTATATTTCATAGCCACTTCTTAAATATGAGAAATTGGCTAAATCAATACAGACCCGTTATGATTACATACGATACGATACCAAAAGACTTATATTCTAATTTAATATGTTCATTTCTGTAAGCATTTTAGTGTATACTGAAAGGGAGTATAATTTGTTGCATACTGTAAGTTCATTAAAACTTTGTATCTACCATAACGTTTTGTTAAAAACGTAATCAAAACTTGATACTTCTAAATTTTTCATATTTTATGTACTCGAGATGTATTGAATATATACACGCGTCATTGTACTCTTTGAAACAAGTACAAAGTTTCAATGAAATTGACACGTACTGCTCGAAATATTTTTTCAACAACTCGCTTATTATAGTTTATTTGTGAAACTTGCACTCGAGTAAACTTACATCACAATATCGTTTTAAGTTTTCAGAAATGCAATGTATGTGTGAATATAATGTTAATGCTTGCACTTTTGCGACAGTGACCATTGAATATTTTGTGGAATGAATATATCAAAAGATTATCGTTCAAAATTGTTAAGAGTTGCGTGCGAGTTAGTTCAGGTACAGGATCGACGTTGAAAATGTATTTTTTACCGCAATGCACCGTTGTATAGATCGTTTAACTAAGCTTTGTGAATGCACACTACGTATTTTACAAGAAATCGAGAGTTAATACATAAGAATACACGAATTGCCTGATTTTCCAAGGAAAATTTCGAGTCAGAACGTATTTTGAGGCGTAGGAAACAAGTAAGTGCATAAACGTTCGAATCCAATGTAGGATGCTACTCTTATTCAATGCTGAATTGAAAGATAGAAACTCCTATGAACAAACTAAATGTTTGGCAAAACTTGGTGCCTTTTATTTCATACAAGAAAGAAACGAACATTTTTTTACTGTACCTTGATTATACAAAGAATCGAGGCCAAACGACCAAAATGAATGAAACAAATAGTTACGCTCTTCCTTTAGGGGCTTCTTTTATAGCGTTTTACTTTGAAAAAAAGAGTTAGAAAGTTTTTTCAATGTGGTGAAGTAAAAAAAGAATTAAACGAATGTTTGGAAGAAAATATATGCACTTTGTAAAGATATTATATCAAATGAAACAAAAAAAAAAAAAACAAAAAAACAAAAAAACAAAAAAAACAAGAAAAAACGTTGCTTTTCTTAAATTTATTCAAGCGATTTGTTTTACATAAAAAAAACTCTTCCAAAATAAAATTCACTTTGCTAAAGATCATAATAAAGGGTACTAAATATTGGTCAAGTTTTATTACATTGCGATATTCGCAAATAGTTTTAACGAGAATAGGATTATAAATATATATATATATATATGTATATATATATATATGTTTATTTATTGTATAAAAGTATTGCATACTAGTCAAACTTTATAGACTTAAGTCGAAAACAGGGATTGAGTATCACAGAGTAAATTGACCATTGGTTGCGCATTTAATTATTTGTGCAAAAGGAAAGAATAGAATATTTCCATAACTATAATGAGCTTATACATGTAAAAACTACTGATATGTGTACTTAGCATAAGAATGGCTTTCTAAGAAATCTCTATGTTTCTTTTTTTGTCGGTGAAAATTCATGCAGTGATGGCAAGTACGATTGAATATAGAAATGTGTGCTTATGGTGTTGATTTTCAAAATGAAGTGTTTAAAAATCAAAATCAAATAGAGATATCCTATTATATAAAGATGAAATGATTCGATCGAATGCTTTGTGCATGGTTCTGTATTCATCGATACTTGCTTGTACTTTATACTTTTTAGGTAGGATCGCTGTTTGTAAGTTTCACATAATTATCACAAGGTGCAAGCAATTGTAGTCTTGTTGTTGACGATAAAAGATCAAACTTACCATGGTTTCCTATGTTGCGAAAGAAAACGGCCTTAAATAATTCCAATTGTAAGACAGAAAAAAAAAAAAAAAAAGATTTACTACGTTGTTAAGAGGTGGACACTAAGAACAAACGAAAAAAGAAGAAAATTAATGAGGTACTCTTGGGAGTGGAAAAGTAAAAGTATCGTTTTTCCTTATAACTTAAAGAAAATATTTTGATACCTCCAGATTTGCACAAGTCGAGTGTCATTCATTACTGCTTGAATAAGATTATTTTTACTGAATGTAGCTCAAAAACGATAACAACTTATATAAATTATGTGAGGTATAAGAAACTCTAAGAACTGTGTGAATGTGCGAATCACAAAAAAAGGATAATAAATATATATGTTTAAAACTTGCAAGATTGCATTTATCTTTTAATCGTAAAAAATTATCGATTAATTTTTAATAGCATTACGAATAATTCGTTTGACGAATATACAAATTTAAGCAATATTTTTTTTTAACGATGCTACACTATGTACGTGTCGTGTATCAAAAGTTAGACATTAAAAGTACATAAGTAATATATATTGTACAAAATAGGCGAGAATCACGCGTTTATAAGTGTAAATATAATTTTTTTTCAGAGTTCTATTCAGTCAAGCGTACATAATGCGTTCACAATAATAAAGTTTGTTTTCGCTCGTTCGAAGTCCCGCACGGATTACGTGTAGACCCCGTCGATATCCCCTCTCCTCTCAGTCGTCATATTGTGCGCGGTCTGAATACTTCAACGTGGAAACAGTGTCCGAAATTTAGCAAATTTCTTTAAAATATTCAGTAGATTTCGTTAATTTTTTCTCGTTTCGTGCGTAGTATACTTTAAAGAGTGCGCGTTGATACGAAACAAGTATAGTTCGTAGTGCAAAGTGCAGTAATCGCAACATAAATGCAGGCAATGCATGGTAAGCGTCCTTTCGTACAGCACATATTCTTTCTACGTAGTTCACTGCGCGATGAAGGTCGTTTATCGATATTTTCACACTCTTATTCTATTTCTCTCGCTAACAATCAAACATATCGTAACGAAAGTGTAGTAGAAATTGTAAGGTACTATAATTATTGTTCGAGAATGATTAAATTCAAATGTTTCCGCTATATTTGAATCGTGAAAACGCCCTCTATTGACCATTTTTTAATCTCAAGCTTTACGATTTAAATTTTGATGCTCGAGCATTGTTACGCGTAAATTAGAAGTAATTGTTATATTATTTGTGTCGCAGTTGTAAATGAAGAAATAAATAGAAGCCTGCGACTTGGTACCAGATATCATCGCGTGGAGAGAAATGCAGCTACGTTCTAGGACGACGACAATGCAGTTTTCCAGGTTCTTCAAACCCAAGGTTTCACCGATCGGTGAGTGAATTATAAAAAAATTTTTTAATAATTATCGGTAATGCCAAATGCCCTGTTTTTATCGTTTCGTATTGCATGCCCTGTACAATCGTGATTGATTAAAAAAAATTCAAACTCGAAAAACAATTTTTTTAAATTATTATCTTAAAGACAAGAATAAAATGTATCTAGCAAGACTATTATTTTATTTTTTTTTATATTTTTTATTTTATCAATATTCGAAATTATAAACAATTTACTTGCGTGAAAATTAAATTTTTTTTTCTAAGCGTAGTACTTAAGCTTATTATAGATATCGATCGAATATAAATATTCGACGTTTCATATGCTAAAGTAAAGTTTGAATAGGGGGGGGGGGGAGATAATGTGCAATATTTAATATTTGTAATTTTTAATTCATACAAGAATAATAAATAATTAAAGTTTATGTAACAATCGATACTTTGCGGGTTGACGATAGTTAGTGATTGATATAGGTAGCGTGCTATCGTTTCTGCTTCTTTGTATGGTTTACGGGTTTGAAAAAGGGAAAAACTAGGTAAAAGTTGACTATTGCGTAAGATAGTTCGTTAGACCGATTTATTATAATAATTGGAAGCTGACAGAATTTTTTTGGTATAACTGGTGTTAGGAGTTCTTGGAACATTATGTACAGGTAATCAGAGGTTGTTACATGTTCCGTTGTAAATCGTTTTCTTCTATTATATTTGTTTATACATTTGTGAGTGCAAAGTGAAGTATGTTTAAATTATGGTTCATCGTTTAACACTTTGTTATATCTTTGGAAAAAATTTTGAGTCAATTTGCTGGGTAGAATGATGGAATTATTAGGTCCATATTGTTACTTCTTGAGGTTATGGAAGAAAAATGGTGCAATATAGTAATTGCTTGCTTGATAAGTGTCCTTGTTAAATTTCTTTAGATTTTCTTAGATTTTCTTAGATTTTCAACAAATTTTCTTGTATTTACTGTGAATTATATATATATTTTTTTTCATCTTCGTGTTAAATTCATTTTGAGTATGTCGACCTAATTAGTGTTAAAAGAAACATCCTTAATTAATTTCCATACGAAAGAAGTAAAATTGCTTCCAGTTTGTGGTAGTCGGTAAAATCAGTCCAAGGGATGATTTAATCCAATGTATATTTTTAATTGTTAGGTTTACAAAGCCCACAGATATTACCAATGCAAACTTAAAAAATGGACAATCAAAGTTTGGCAAACAATATTCTATAATTGATGAAAATGATGTTATAGAAGATAAAAATCTATATACCGAAATTCAAACAGAAAAGTTAATCACCAATGAGTTGCAAATAGATATAGAATCACCTCCAATGGATACTAATCAGATACAAACTAAAGGTGATAATAAAAAATTAGACGGAGAATTCTTAAGTGATGATAATATCGTTCGTGAAAGTGAAAAGCATATCAGTTATACGTACTTGTTTCAATGTTCATTGTTTAGTTTCTTTTCTTTTTTTTTTAAATCGTTAAAAGTTAATTAAAATAGTCCAACATTTGGTATTGAATAATTGCTATGTTATTTATTTGAAAGGATACTTTGAAACAGCTGATGTTTTAAGGTTTCTGTAAAGAGAGACTTACAAGGTCTTTTTTTCTCTTTGTCTCTCTAATACGATAATAAAATCAATGCAAAGCCAGTGACTAAGTTATAGTATAAGCTTGACACGGTAGTATGTTAGTGCTTTCAAAATGCCAGTGCAATACAGAAGTAAAAAAAAGTTGTCGAAGCATCGAGGTATCGTTATCGCTTATAGAATAGTTTCTAAAAGATTCCATCTTCGCAGAGATCCGTTCCATAAAGATATTTATAAAGTTCTTGAACATTAAGATGCGTATCTAAATCAAAATTGTTTTAGCTTCAGAACTTGTTGGTCACCAGTTGAGATTTAGTTCTCACGACAAAAATAATGATACCAATGTATCGGGTCAACCGGAATATGATGTCAGTATAGATGAAAGGTTACCAGAGACGGTGACATTGCTCACCACACCGGAAGGAGGAAAATTATATTTAGTAGGCACAGCACATTTTAGTACTGAAAGCCAAAAAGATGTTGCGACGGTAAATAGATTGTGTTTTATCATATCACAACTTCCAGATGTATTAGATATCTATATTAGAGTGTCCAGTGATTATTCCAATACTTTCCTGTCGTAGTTAGTTATCTAGAAAGTTTGTAGTATTAAGGTAATTAAAAGCACATTTTTTTTTTTTACAATTGAAGATCATTCAGGCTGTACAGCCTCATATAGTTGTAGTTGAATTATGCAGAGCCAGAATCGGTATAATAAATATTAACGAGGAAACTCTGTATCGTATTACATCGGAATTAACTTTCCGTAAGTTCTTTCGATCGTCTATTTAAATACGTGCTTTCGGTATGGAGTTCATCTACTTGCTTTTATAGAAAATTTAACCGAAGTATTGAGGGAATATGGAACTTATAATGGATTGTTGCACATCATGTTCTACCAACTACTAGCGCATGTCGTTAAACAACTGGGAATACCACCGGGTGGCGAATTTCGTACCGCGTTTGAAGAGGTAAACTAGATAAGAATGGGTCTAACTGATTTAAGTAACAAAATAAAGTAATTATAAATCGTACGGGGATTCTTCAGGCGAAGAAAGTACCGGAATGTATTATTCAATTGGCGGATCGTTCAATTAACGTGACGTTCCAACGTGCATTGAGACAATTGTCGTGGTGGGAAATCATAAAGCTTCTGTGGCTCATGGTATGGATAGATTCTCGTATCAATAAGCAAGACATGGAACAGTATAAACGGAAACATGTGATAGAGGAACTGATTTCACAACTAAGAGAAAACTATCCAGCGATAGAGAGAACGTTTGTCGCGGAAAGGGATATATATCTGACCTACCATCTTCAGATGGCTGCTGCTATGGGCCAACTCACACCAGAAGGGATGAAACCCCCAAGAATCGTAGGAGTTGTTGGCATAGGGCATATCCGTGGAATTGTTGACCACTGGGGGAAAGTGAAAACCAATGATATATGGCCTATCATAAAGTATATATCCTTTTAATATTAAGTATTCATGGATGAACTTTTATGGATACCAAATTTTTCACTTTTTTTTTTTTTGTAGCGTGCCTCCTCAATCGTTATCGAGCAAAATATTGAAATTTACGATTAAAGTCTCTTTATTGGGAACAGTACTATACGCGGGATATAAAATTATACCGCTACCTTCTGGTAACACGTTTCAATCTATGAGATCATCAATTGAGGGATTGTTGAAGGTCAGTTTTAGAAAGTAGAGTAGCTGGAACTTTACTTTTCGAATCATTTACTGATACGTCCATATTTTTTATCGAGAGAAAAAAAAGTAAAACCAAAACAATTGTTTCCTTTATTTTGTGCTGCTTATCCTTAAAGAGTCTGTCGAACTCTTTCGGGTTTTTCGTTAATATCAGATCGTGGTAAGCATGGAGGCGACTGCTTGTGCAGATGAGTACGAACACCCCATACCTGGGGTCATGTATGTAGAACATAATATACCAGGTCCTGGAGTAGACCTGGAAGAATTCGAATCAGAATATTCTCTAGGCTGTTCATGTACAATTCAATGCTCCGATTGTTCGTGTACACGCAGTTCCCCAAACTACATAGATGGTCGGATACTAGATGAAAAATTATCAGGGCCAATAATCGAATGCAACTCTCATTGTACTTGTAGACAAAATTGTGGCAACAGAGTGGTACAGAACGGTCCACTGGACAGTCTAGTTGTGTCAGAGATCGATGGAAAAGGATTCGGTTTGTTCACCAGTAAATCGATTAAGAAGTGTCAATTCATTTGCGAATATGGTGGTGAGGTGATAGGTATCGAAGAAGCGAGGCGTAGAATCGAAGCGAATAAAAATAAAATGAATTACGTTCTTGTCGTTTTTGAGCATATCGGGGATCGAGTAATAGTTACGTGTATAGATCCCAAATATTTTGGTAATATTGGACGATATTGTAATCATAGTTGCGAGCCGAATGCTAATCTGATACCTATCAGAGTCGAAGGACCAGTGCCTCGATTATGTTTGTTTGCATCCAGGGATATAAAAATTGGTGAAGAGATAACTTTTAACTATGCCGGCGGAGTTGCTAATACCATCCATAATCTCAGCGATACGCCCTGTCTTTGTGGTTCTAAGAACTGTTCTGGTTATCTGCCTCATAATTCTTTTTAAAATTATTAAGTCCTTTAAAAAATTAGTTGAAAAGCCTTAAGTAAATTTGTGTCACTCGAAATAGGTATTGCGAGCAAAATGTAAAGTCTTGCAAATACAGTGAACAGGTTTTTAATAATTTCGCATTTACTTAGCATTTTCTATTTATTCGTTGTTTTCATTATTTATTGTTGATGGAATAAATGTAAATTATTTTAAAATAAATTAATATATTGGAAGAGTATTTACTTTTAATAATTAAAATTAAGTTAGCGTGTCAGTTGTATACAGAAGTTATTTTATTTATTGATTTTTTTTCTATTAATGTGAAATTGAAGATACTAAAGAAAAAGTATACCACTCGAATCAATGATGAGAATTACATTTTCTATTAGAGCCTGCTCGTGTGTTTGCATAGGCTGATATTAGAAATGATAAGAGATATTATTATGGTCATTATATTACTGTGGCTCGAACATCGATGTAATATTCAATATTATATACGTATCAAACATTTTTGTAATACTTAACTATATGTTAATTTACGGAGCACTAACATATATATATCAACCTTCCAATGAAATAAAACATTCGTGCATTTTAAGTAACACTAACATTATTAATCTTGTAATTTTCCTCGATATACAAAGTATTTGAACAGATCTTTGATTTACATTCTTAGTTGTCAATAATGTTCAATGCTGACAATAAAGTGGTGTACGGTACGCAAAAAAACGAGTTTTAGATTAGTAAAGAACTCCCCAATTTATTAGAACATACATTCATTATGTTCAAGGAAAAATAATCGATCTTAAAAGCATGTTTATTAATTTTTTTCTCTGGAATTGAGTTTTCATAATTATATAAGTATTAAAAAACATTAGAAGAATATCCAATATTTTTTACATTTCTTAAACATCAGTGAACCTCTTTGGTTTTTTTTCGTAACTACGTTATCTTGTATTTTAAAAACTGTACATTGCGTAAACCTAACAATTAATAGCCGCAAGTTTAACGAACGTGTAATTAATTAATTAATAAGCTAATATTTCTTCCATCTATTCACTTCTATTCCTTTTCTTAAGTTTTTGTGGCACATTCTGATTCCTGTGACTCGTTGCAATATTTCCAACGTAACCACGCTACCCTCATGCGATCCCAAATGTTATCCAGTGAATCCATAGCTGGCCTAACATCGAGTAACGCGAATGTGAATTTTTCGTTAACTGTCCCACCGTCGTAGTAATCTATAACGTATCGTACATCCTTTCCACATCTGTCTATGATCCAATCGTGACGGTCAAATGGTAGTTCGTATCTAAAAAAAAAAAGAGTTTCATATTTATTGATCTAATTCATCAATAGAAATTATCGATTGTTCTTTACTGTAATCATAACCCACCCCATCCAATATCGAATGCGTGCACGTGGCGAATACTGTTTAGCTTTGCCTCCAAAGCTGCGCAATTTCGGAGTACTACACTCTCTCGCATGAAGCGCCTCCCATTTAAGCACTTCCTGCCACGCTTGTTCGTTATTTGCATTGTGAATTTTTATTATATTGTCCATATCCGACGGTGATATATCGTCGTTCTTCCAACGCCAACCTTTCCTCAGCATTGCATTCCAAAACATCTGTTGGGATGGATATACCCAGAATTCTCCTTCTTTCGCCGCTTTTGGTATGGATGAAACTTGTCTTTCTGTAGGCAGTGGAAAAGGTTGATCGGGTGCTGGTTTTTGATTAGCTGCTGGCATCTGCAATTTAATTTAGATTATCATTCAGAGTTAACAATTAGTTGTAACATTTTAATGACTATATTAACCATGTTAAGGGGATTAATATCTTCTGCAGCCATGTCATTAATCGGACATTCTTTGGAATAGGCGGGAGGTGCTTTCTCTGCTGCAGATTTATGCATAGGGCACTCTGGTGGGGGTTCTCCCTGAAATTTGTGTGTACCATGATGCTGGTCCTTTGAAATTTGTTGCTGATGCGCTGGTATTATTACATCAGCCGCTGATACGGCAGAATTTATCACATTACCCATTCTTCTTTTCCTTAGGATCTCTGTAATAAGCATTTAATGTTAGAATATTCATTTTTTCATTCAAGAAAATGAAAATTACAAATGTTGAACTGATAACCTATAAATAGATTATGCAATAACCTACATTTCTTATTGTTTCAATGTCATCGGCAGATATGCTACTAGTTAGAAGCTAAAATTATACTTGTTTATGAAATATGAAGCTTTGATAAATGGGAGTTGCTATTAAAATACTTACATGTAGCTATGAATATACGTGATATCGTTGTTAAGTAAATCTATCTCTCTGACAATCTATCTTTGTCAACTTTGTCTTGAGGGATCGTTTCAATAAATTAGTATAATCTTAGGTATTAAATAAAGATTATAAATTAAAGATAATATTTTTTGAAGAATTGGAACATCTTAATCCCGAATTCTTCAAGCCGCTTCAGATTAAACTTGCGGCTGTAATAGCACTTGTGTCACACTATCATCTCTAGTAATTTCCGATCAAGGTCATAGGAATTTTCTACAAAAAGATAGGGCCTTGAAAAAAAGTTTACAATTAATATTAACGAAGGGTTGGGAAAAAGTTTTCAGTGAAAATTATTTTTAATCTTGTATCTGTTCGTAACGGGTGATATAACAATAATAATTAATAATTTCACTAGAATTTAGGGAGTTTCATGTTTTATTATTGGTAGAAATGCAGATTTAAATTTGAAATTTTTAATCTAATTAAAATTGGTTGAGATTAGAGAAGTAAAAGGCAGAATATTTTTTAGTGCTTTTTTTTTTTATTAAAATACTTATAGTATATACACTCAGTCCGCAGATTTTAGCATGCGAATAGTGACATTATTGTAGAGTTGAACATCTCTCATTATATGTACAAAAGATATGAAATTTCGACAAGAAAATTAAGACGTTGCCAATTAAATATTTCTTCGGTAACAACAATTCTACAACATACGATGAAACATCGTTTCAACTTCAACATAATTTCCAACGTGAACAGACATTCGCATAATTCTTTATCCTACAATACTGAGAAAAAAACCAGAGGAAATAACTGGTCTGTCCACATATTCGGTATTGTCAGATTAAAAAGAGTAACTATATATATATATATATATATTTGCTTAAGGCGATCTACTCTTTACAACAAAACCGGCTTTCAATGTATCCTTCTTCTTCTACCATTATCGAAAGCCGATTTTGACAATGCACTGGCCACTATTAATCATAAACTCAACAACTTCCTTGGTTTTATGGAAATTGTACCTACTCGCGTGGCATGAATGAGTTTTTTCTCAAAAGAATCGATTTAAAAGAATTAATTCCTCGCGATTTTCGTCGATTCCTTGTTTCCGGTTACATGTTCCAAGTCAAGACTATCGTATTCCAATCCAGCAGTGTTATCGTAGTAGGCATAGTCGTAGTCGTTTTTCTTTCCAGATTTTGGTCTTGGTGTAGTGGTACTAGGAAGTCTCGTCGTCGACGAGAAAGGCCTAGCAGAGCCACTGACGTAGGTACTTCCCCTAGGTGTGGTTGGCGATTGTGGTGGTCTCTGGGTATTAGAGTTAAAGTTGTTGGGATTGTACGTGGTAGCTGTAGAAATCCTCCTACAGAAAAACATATCTTTTTTAGCGTCATCTTTAATTCAGATTTAGAAATATTATATAGTTATTTGATACCTTGGTACCGGAGTGGTAGATCTTGGTGTTTCAGCCAAATGGTTGATACTAGCTGGACTGAATCCAATTCCAACCGAAGATCTTGCCAGATCATAGTTTCCTGTGCTAGTTTCTGTATAGTATTTCCCATTTGATCCATCATACGTGTTGTATTGCGTGGCCTTTTTTGGTGCTTTGGTACTGTCATAGTATTGAGAAGAACTTTTAATGGGTTGGCTAGATTTTTCATAGTATTGTCCACTCTCGCTGGTCCTCACAGCAGTTTGAGCTTGACTATTGTCATTAGCAATATACTTCTTGGTTGGTGGACTGTACGTAGTGGGAGTAAAGCTGCTGCTTGCAAAACTAGGGAAATACTTTGTGGTTGATTGAGAGATGTCTTGTCTGGTAGTCGTACCGGCTCTGTATTGTCCATTATTGTTGTTATTGTTGTTATTATTGTAATTGTTGTCGTAAACAGTAGGTGCAGCCGTGGTAGACTGATAGGGCACGTTATTATTTCCTCTCTGGATATTATTATAATTTCTCTGATAATTCGTATAATCGTTTGCCTGATAATTAGTGCTGGGTTGTAAGGTTGTAGATTGTACAAACTGTCCGCCGTTGTTATAATTCTGATTGTAATTCTTATTATAGCTGGTTGGTTTCAGAGTAGTGCTCTGACTGAATCCACCAGCATTCTGTTGATTATAATTGGAATTAGTGTTGTAAGCGTTATAAATGGTAGTCCTTGTTGTCGTGCTGGGAGACTGGAAATTATTATAATTATTATTCTGATAATTGGTACTCGGTCTGTACGTCGAAGATGGCGTGTTATATCTTTGCGTATTCTGATTTCTATTGAAATTTTCTTGAGGCCTCGGACTGGTCGATGATACGAAGCCATTGGTTCTTTGATTATAATTATTACCACTGTAGAAACCAGTGTAAGTGTTCTGATTATCAGCCGCAGCAACAGCGGCTACAGGAGCTGCAGGCACCGATGTGCTCGATGGCGCATAGTTGCCATTGTCATTGTCATATTGCTGCTTTCTGCTGACCTTTCTGACTCCTGTCTTTTTTTTACTCTCCTGAGCAATCTCGTCCTTGTACGATTTCTCACTCTCGTAATCCTCCTCTTTGCCGTTTCTATTATTATAGAAATTGCCAGTACTGCTGCCCCGTAGATCCCTGTTGCCGTTAAAGCTATTCGAAGCTACTCTGTTGAGAGTATTAGCCGAGGAACGAACAGGGTCGCTCGTCTCAGATCGTTGAAGATGGTCTTGGGGCTCGGCATCTGTGCGTATGCTATCATAGTGAAGCGATTCCAGACCGGATCCTATTCTGTACAAGTCGAAATTATCGCTGGCATAGTAAAGAGTGGCTGCCTCGCAGTCGACGTCGTACCAGTCCGCGCAAGTCTGACTTTCTTGGTCGAATGCGGTGTCGTTGGGACACAGGAACCTTCGGAAGGGAACAAATATGCGTAATACATCGTTTTGAATAGGACCGTGGGCAGAAAATGCATTTTTTCTCATAGCGTGACCTACTTGTAATCCTGAACAGTGCCGGATACAGACACACAGACGTGGAACACTTGGCAATCGGTCTCGGGGTCGGCGTAATAGCTTCCTACGATCTTGTTGCGACAAGTGAAGGAAGTTTCCGGCATGTACTGTTGGGAGTATCTGGGTGGTGGTCGCTGGAGCCCGAGAACGCAAGCTCCGAACGCAGCCACTGTAACAGAATTGGAATCATCGGGGGAAAAAAAGTAAACTTTCGCTTTCCGTATCTAATTAATTTCATCTTGAACGAGAAAGAAAAGTTGTTCGACAGCTGAAGATCCGTCACGGTTAGCGAGGATACCTTTTTTCGCGCGTAAAAGAACGCGCATACTCGCAGAATCGTGACGACA
The DNA here is from genome assembly GCA_019453375.1 of Ctenoplectra terminalis. Taxonomy (NCBI): domain Eukaryota; kingdom Metazoa; phylum Arthropoda; class Insecta; order Hymenoptera; family Apidae; genus Ctenoplectra; species Ctenoplectra terminalis. Next base: position 145,177 of record SMSQ01025470.1, on the reverse strand, counting down.
CGCGGTTCTCCTCGCTCGAAGAGTCGCGATAGAGAAATCTACCAAAGCGCTCGAGAAACCGAGCGAAATTCTTCGGTAAATCCTCGAGTTTTCGTGCGAACGTACCACATAGAAGTAAAATAAGCCTCCCCATAGATCTCATCCTGACTTCTTGGAAAATATACGGTGCACTATAGTAGTTGATCCACTGGAAAGCTCACACTCCCGCGTTACCTTCACGAAGGGACTCTTTGAGGCGACTGCGGCGTCGAGAAGAACGCCTCGACCGAGAAGAGGATGCCCAGCGGGGAACGCTCTCTGGGAGGATGCCTCTTGGGCCCATGGACGAGGTAGGGGTCTCCTAGTAGAAGGCACACGTGTCTGATGGGGGTAAAGGACGTAACTTTATGTTACGTCACTCTCCGCTCGATCTCCGAAGGCAGATGCTACCTGCCAGTGACGAACTGCACGGAGAAACTATCCACCAAATCTATGGAACGATTATTTCTACTCGACTTCTTGATGCGTTCTTACGTACCTTGTTATTTGGAGTTATAATTTCAATTCGTAGGGATTAGAAATTTTACCAGGGTTGGGATACCTATCGAGTTCCTCGAAATGCTTAGAAACGATTCAATTAAAGTTCGCGAACTCTGGAATTTTCCAATCTTGAAATAAACTTGGACGAACTTTAAAAAAGGTGTACCTGTTCCCATGACAAATGGACGTCGCGATTAGTCTCTCTCCGATGACAAATCGTCAACAGATTACGCAGTCGGCAGGCAATAAAAGCTGCTTTCTATTAAATCATTCGATAGCATTCGATAGCATCGGGAAAAATCCCTGCCAGATACGATCGAAGCTCCGAAAGCGTTCAAAGTTCAAGATATCGATACGAATCTGCGATTCGATCAATTAGTCGGTGCGATTGAAGTCGTTGACGATCGGAACGTGCTCGAACGACACAGGAATCGTGGAGTTCGACGCGACCGGTCGTCCCGTGCCCTTTGCCAGCTCCAGATCGAGCCTCGACCTCTCGAAAAGGCGCATCCAAGGAGTGCTGTGTCGCATTCCAACGTTGGACCGATTTCTAGCGACTTGTAACGAGACAATTCTTCGTTTTAGAGGAATCAAAGGGTTTAATAATCGTGGGGTGTAAGGGGTACTCGAAAGGAAGCACAGGGAGGCTGAAGATCGAGGTCGTACCTCGACAATCGGAATTTTGCAATCTTTCTCGCATTCTGTTTACTTACTCCGCGTGAAAGACACGAGGTTTCCGGTATGTTTGCGAATATTTTTGACGATAAAGCGAGAGTTGCGTAAGATTCTGTGAACCAAAAAAGTGTTTTAGCATCTCTTTTTTGATCAAACTCTGCATCGGGTCACGCAGAAGCGATGTTAGGCGATAGAAAGTTTGATACGTAGTAGGGACTAAAGTTATTCTATTAGATTGATTCAAGTATTGGGAAGCTGGAGTACTTATTTTCTGCCACTGTGGGGAATAGAACGAAGGTTTCTTCAGAGATAGGGGCCACTTCGTTTTTCAATGACCATCCGCGTCTCTATTACGCGCGATGAGCTCGCGACGAAGAATCTTCTCAGCCTTGGAGGGCGAAAGTTGCCTTCGGTTCGTTCGTAGATGGCACGATATTTGCACCTACAAGCCGAGGAACGCGGTCAGAGTGGGAGATGGATTGGCTAGCTTCTTGTAATTTTGCTTGACTACCTTTTTCCATCGTGTTTGATACCTATCAATAGAAATCACGAAGATTGTATCGGGAATAGCTCAAACTATGTAGCTTTTAAATGTTTTTTATCCGTTCATTAATAGTCGCTTGGGTATGATTGTATTTTTCTTTTCAAAAGCGTAGAACACAGGCATTTTTGAAAATAGGGAAACAAGAGTGGATGCTTAAAGGTTATTTCGATAGCATAAATCATATCACTTTTCTTCCGTACGAGCAACAGAAGGTTGAGTTGGAAAACACTTCCGTCTTCTTTTCCCGTATCGCAAACGCCCACGAATGTACACGTTTGTCGTGACATTCTTCGGTAAGCATTAAACCTGTGGAGAAAGCGGGGTCATAGGTGCAGAGTAGGATCATTTTTCCGAGATGGAACCTCTTAGGGATGCGATAAATGTACCGACTCGATAATCAATTATTAAACCAGTCCTCGATGATGCTTTTTTTTTTCGATGCAACTGGTCACCGATCGAACCAGTTCGACGAAGCAGTTATTATCGAAATTACGAGCCGGTGTGATAAATAATTACTACGTAAGGACTGCTCATTTGCCTCGATCGAAACATTATCGATTACTTTGCGTCCCAATTCGAGGCCCCATACTTAATTTATTATACCATAAAAAGGTTTGTTCTTCGATTTCCTGTGTTTTTTGCGAGGAATAATATTACACAGATTTGCATAACGATTTGGAGAAGAGAGAATGTTCCTCGTTACCCAAGCGGATACAGAAAGGTGCTAAGCGTATGCGGGAACATACTCGACTTCCGTCAGACGCGTGCACCTCTTCGTTTAGCCACCATCTCTCTATCTTTTTAACACTTTCGCAGCCACTGCACCGACGCGAAATTACACGTTCGTCTAAATTATAGCCGATTGTAGTTTTATCGAGAGGAATTCTGCGTTAGAAATTCTATGATAGAAAGAAAATTAGTATCATTATACCATCGAAAGGATTTTCGGTATCCAAGTTTGGTGCAACGAAAGAATTAACACGATCAGATGTACGGCCTTGGCGTGGACGAGCTCCCCTTTTTCCTATTTCCCTTCGTACACGTTCCTTTTCTAGTTCGAATCGAGCTAGTGAAAGCTGGCTGCAAGATCTCGAACGTCCTTCTACACGTGCACGTGAATCCTCCTCACGAATCGACGATTTATTGCGCTGAAACGGCGAAAGCAATAGGAACTAGAGCACCCGTGTATCGACGTCAGAACGATCGAATCGCAAGTCGATCCCCTGCTGGAGAAACTGCCTTTGAATAGATTTAATCTTTAGAATTCTTTTATTAGTACCTTGTGTTAATATTAAAAGATACTTGGAAGATTTACTTTGGTATTTCTTTGCGCTAAATATTCCATGTTTCTTTCTTCTCTTTTCTCTAATTGCTGAAGTTACTTCTTTGATGCCCTCGGTACCGCTTTTTTTTTTATCGGAATTCTTTTTTTTAGCGTTGTAAATTGTTTTTTTTATTCCTGGAATTTCTCTTTCTTTGGAAAATTAAGTTTGGAATTGTATAGAATGTAGAAGTTTTTTTAATCACGATAGCGTAGCTCAGGAATGAACACTGTCTACGAAATAGTAATTGGAATCTCTTGGACTATCGCGAAGACTATTATAATACTGGTTTTAGAAGGCAATACTATTCGTGTCAGCGTTTTATCTGAAAAAGTCGTTCTCTCTTTGAATATTCTACTCGCGTGCGCCGGCTGCTATCTCGCAGCTGCATCTTGGCGTCGATTACATTGTTGCAATTATACTTCGCCTCGAAAAAAAAAAACACCGTTCTGTACCTTCTTAACCTTCCTAGAAACGTTAAGAACCTACAAAAATTCTCCAGACTTACGCTTTCTTAAATAACGCCAAAATCACGCTTTTTTTAATTCTCTTGAATAAAAAGTAGCATATTTGAAGTTCAGTAGATCTGAAGTTTTCAAGAAGTTCAAAGCGTAGTTAAATACGCAGTCGCAGAACGATTGCATACGCGAATACCGAAGATGGAACGGCGAGCTCGTGCACGAGGATCCTCCCGGAGGATTCTACGATCAGCGGGGAGGGGGATTCCTCCTCTAGTCTTTGCCACGTGAGAAAGTGAAAGCAAAAGGCGAGCGCTCGAGGAGCCATCCTCTTCGAGACGAACACGACTCGTCTGTCTCTGGCGATCATCCTGAAAATCGTTGTTCCCCGTGGCCCCTGAGCTATGAGCGGCTCGTTAACCAGCTCGGAGGACCACAGAATTCTCCTTCGAGATCCTTTCGAGCCAACCGTTGCACCACTTGTGCCATGCTTCCACAGAATTTTTAATCGATACGGATTTAGTTGCCCATTGGTAGTCGGTGTTGAAAATTCAGTTCTCCCGTAAAAGTAGAGATTTATGATTCCACCGATTAATTGAGCAAAGCTGGTCTTAGCGCCTGTCTAGAGATACCCGCGAGCTATTAGAGCGGGAAACAAGCTGGTTAATTGAAGATCTAGTTTATTTAAGGTCCGATAAACGATTAGTTCTCTCGGTTTCGAGACAAGGTCCCTTTGTTGCCGGGAATTATCGTGTAAAATATACGGAGTTTCGAAACGGGCTCATTGATACAGCGAGAACGTGATTTATAAGTCGAAAAGCTAGTACCGAGTACAATTAACGCGGCTCCCGAGGTCTTAATTACGGGCTGCTCGTTATTGTGACAGACTGTGCAACTCCGTGCGAAAATGAGAATTATACACTCGTCGTCGTTCTCTTATGTAATCCGCTTCTCGGCTCGATGCCTCGTCGCCTCCAAATTTCTTACATTTTACTATTCGCTAATCGTCAAAGGACTTGTGCTTATAATTTCTACCGGATAAATGTATATTTCCATAAGAGAGAAATCTTTCCCATGGCACGGAGACCTTATTGGCGAGCTTGGAGCGATTTTCCAATAGCAAACGATGGGAAGTGCTCCACTTTTTATCAGGAACGTACAGGCTCGCACAACCATCGCCTCCTTTCACAATATTGTTCTCCGTAACGCGCAGAACCTAATTCAATCTCATGACGATTCGTACCATCTGGATGACTCGTGGACGTCACTCGACCGGTCAGCTTCCGATTTTATAATGGCAACGGGTCGTCGCGATGCTGCGCCGTTAGACGGCGTAACTTTCACCGGAGCACACATGAGGACAACCTGGTGTGTCGTGCGTGCGCGAATCATCGAGCATAGTTGCATAAACTCGGAGCCTCCGCGGCCTGGAACGTGGAAGTTATACAAGCGGCCGGTTCTGGGAGACTTTCCAGACGACCGGCTGGATTCCTCTGCCTCCGAGGTGAGATCTTGGCTGGTGAACTTCGTCACCAAGTCTTGACTTTGGAATGGAAAAAATTGATACCCCGAGAACTTCCGCTTCGGTGCCCTTTTTTGGGTTTCATCGGGTGGATCGATTCTTCTTCTAAGATTTCTGTGGAAATCTTACTCGAAAGTGATTATTAATGCTATTTAATACTTTGTATGCTGTCACGATTTTAGCTTTTCACAGAATTACCTATAAGAGAAAACGTTTAGATTCTTCACGAGTCGGTAATTAGCAGATAATATTTATTGGCAAAATTAGTAAAACATCGAACACTGGTACTTTTAGCTGTGAAAGTCAATTACCTGAAGCGTATATCGAAGCACGAATCCTAGGTTTTACTAACTCATTAATTCCTCGTTAAGGGATCTTTCTACTTCAGCGCTTCGAAAAATAGGTCAAGTTTAGGATCTTTTTTTTATTCCAGAGTGAAAACTATGAATTTTTCCCGAGCTTCACAAATGACTTCGTGAAAATTTGGTTCGGATTTAGAGTTTGGCGCAATAAAAGAGATTCGATTCGTTTTACTGTCTAAACTAGAAAGACGAGGTAAATTTTCATCTCCTGCTTCACAAGTATCGGTGAATCATTTCGATCCAATAAGTTTTTCAACTATTACGCAAACGTGTTTTCATCGACTATTCGGGGCAAAAAAGTGCGGGAGTCGACGAGGAAGAGGGGTCTACGTCGTATGCGCAATTCTCGTGAGAGATTTCCGTCGAGGGTCCACGGACAGCTACAAGACGAGTGAGAGGCCCTCTAATTAGTCCGTGGTCTAACAATCCGTCAGGAAAATTCAATTTACGTCTAATCATCTTTTAAGACCTTTCGTGTCCGTGCAAATCGTTGTAAAAAAATAATTATACACGTCTCGGGTTTGTTCGAGATGAAAACGATATTTAGATCTGCGTAGAATATAGCAGAACGTAAACAGAGGAGCGAAATTGATGAAAGCGCGGGATATTGCGTGATCGGAGCAAAGTTTCATTAGAAAGAGCGGATCAAAAGCTAATTGGGGGAAGCGTAGGAAGCGTGCATTAATTACTGGAGAAATGGTGCAACTTTGCTGCATCTTAATTACGCATTTCGCAGAGAATCTCACGAAATTACCTCTCCGTTCTTTTACCATATAAAAGTCTTTTACCATACAAATCTGTTCCAGCTACTTTAAGTTTCCCTTTGTATTTTCTATTTCATCAAATTTCTCGAAACCCAGACCCCGATAGTAAACGATAGAGCGTGTTTTAGACAGGAACGAAGTAAAGACACGGTTCGTTTCGCAATCGCGAAATCGCAGGATCAGTTTCGTGTTACGAATGTGTCGTTGCCGCCTCGGATGTGGCACAAGGATGCGTTGCCCGCTCGGTTGAATCCTGTCGTTTCGTTTTACCTTCTAGTATCGATACGTTGCTCTCTTCGACCCTTTATCGTTGGAATTAATTCGATAATTATTATACACAAATCACTCATTGGTGTCGGAACAATGGTATAGCAACAGAATACAATAGTACCGGGACGAGGAAGTAAAATAAAAATTAACGTGGATACGTGTGTATGTAGCTTTGAAATCTCGTGTTGTTACAGAGGGTTAAAACACGAAATTTCCATAGGACCATCACGATTCGACTTTCTCTGACACGTTATCGAAGTTAGGCATCTTTAAATATCGCTCAGCCCGCGGCAGTCCAGTTGAAACAGGTTGGCTCGATGGTATTGTCATTCTGCCACTTTCGCAGGCTGATTTTTTCCTCTATTTTTTTTCTTCTTTTTCTTTTTTTTACTCCTTCAATGGATCGACTACTTTCGCGATGGCTGCTGTCCCTGAAGAGTGTGAAGTCGAATGATCCGTAGACAATGGCACAAGTGCTGTCCTCAATTCCCTTTGTCTATAGTTCTCTTTGCAAGAGAAGTACATAGTTCCTCGCCGGGTCTTCTGCCGAGCTCCTGAATTAAATAGTTCCGATACCGAACAATCGTTAATGGAAAATTTCACACCACCCACTTAGGTAACAGAGAATCTTGAGAAAAAAAGATTTCCAAGCATTTTTGTGATATAAAAAATTTAATTCTCCAAACAATGGTTCCTCTGCGCTTCATATTATATAAAATAAAATATAAAATCGTGTATTCTCTCGACGTGTTATCAAAATTTGATCGATGATCTACGTCCCGTGTAGCGTTACGAAATCGACAATCAGCGTCACGCACAGTCCACCAGCTGTTAACTAAACTTTCGTATCGGGGAACCTTGAGGAAGACGAGTCAGGAAAGCAGCGCAGGCGAGCCGATCGAAGGAAGTTCTAATTGGTTGAGGGCATATCCTGGAATAATTGTGGGGTCGTTATTTTTTTTTTTTTTTCTTTTTTACCAAGCAAAATTCTCGTGGGAGGCAGTCCCACACAACAATCGTTTTATTATACCGCTAGGTATGCGCGCTGTCAGGTCCCGTAATTGTTGGTAAAGTGAGCTGCTCGACTAACACGTAGGATCGCGTAACACGCGTTATTGTCAGAGGGATTTTTTTTCCTTCGTGGCATCTTCCTGCCATGGGACCAGGAAATGGAGCCCGGTTACGCAATGGGAAGCGCTCCTCCGGAGATAGGATCTCGAAGAAAACGCGGGGACGATTATTTAGCCGACTGTGATCGTTCGTTTAGGCTGTCCCTGTTCCGTTTCTGCACAATTTTCCCGGTGAATCTGATAGGAGAGCCAGGGTTACTTCTATTTTCTCTACTGTTGTAATATTGGGGGAATATTTTTTTCTTTTTTCTTTTTTCTTTTTTTTTTCTTTTTGTTTTACGTACAATAGGAATAGATAGTTGAAATAGTGTTTGAGTAAAAAGTACATTATAAAATGGCCCTAGTCATGAGCTGCATCCTCACTGTAACCTTTCAGGCTTGGTGCATCTTTTAACGTTGGAGCCTGTAACCTATAAATCACACACAAAGTTCAGTTCATCCACACTTCTATTTACCTCGTAAACCTACATATTGTTTCTGTAGATCGTCATTTTTACTAGCGTTGGCATGGAGACATTTTCACGAAGCTCCATCATAACTTTGTGGTCGCTGAGACCATTGAGAGGGTGGGAAATACTTTTACGGAAGATTTTTTTTCCTTATTAAGGTGTTTAATTAAGTTACAACACAAGACAAATAGAAAACTATCAACAGACGTTCTAAGAATGTACGATAAATGGTCGTTACATAAGCTTGGCATAGAGTAAACAATCTGTGGCGGGATATTCGATAAAAGAGAGGGAATAGAAGTGCTTTTACTCATTCACTTGGTCTCCTGCAATCAGCGTAATCCTTGAATGCATAACCTTTTGATGAAGTCAGTGAGCATCCTCGGTGTTCTGTCTAAATGCCAGAGGAGTAACATCACGACACGCTCATTGATCTATAGTGGTGTTGGGTGTACCCTACATAGAGATACTTGGAAGAGAAAAAGTCCTTTTCTGTCAAGGATATCTCGTTTTTTTTTTACCAAAGCCGAAGAACTCGTTATTATACCTTTGAAGTTGGAAATTCTAATATATTCCACTTTTATGGATGTTCTTTAGATCGTGAATATTTTTTAAGCTACATAAATTTCCTGGGGATCTAGGAAGCTATAAAAATAAAACGGGTGTATTTAATTTAGAATGATTTATTGTCGATGAATATATTTTCTTTTTTTTTGCACTAATATTGTAAAAAAAAGTCTCAGAATTGCATGTACAATAATTTATAGTACGTTGTGGAGCCATCTACTGAAAGGATGTATAAGCTAACAGGGTACATTGCTGATAATTATGTATAAATTATTTTCTATACAACGTAAGTTTTATTGTAAAAATAAAAAAATGGAAAACTAAAAATACTTTCAATTGGAATATTTACAAATTTAGCATTAGAATATAAAAAATATAATACTATCTTAAAAACGCGCTAGCAGGAATGGCCGACGACTTGTAATCTTTCATAAAATTTGAAATCGCCTTTCTTATGTTCCACTTAGCTTCTTCTAAGTACGTTTGACACCAGTCATCGTTCAGTGTAGTCACTTCTACGAATTTGTTCAACATTTCTTTCTTTTCGCTTAAGCTGAAGCACGATGTCGTGACTTCTTCGTACGAAACCTTTGTTTCTATACTGGTCGGTGGAATTTCTTCTACGGTAGAATCCACGTGGTACTGATCGTTCAGGATGTTGTACTCGTGGTCAGGGCCAGCTTGAATAATGAACGTTCTGTTGAACCACAGAACCTGCGACGAGTTATTTAGCGTTTTGAACAGTCCGCTGACCGAGATCCCCAAGCATTTGTCATCGTCGAACATCACGTCGCATATGAAAGAATTTCTCTCGTGATAGGATCGTGGCAGTCTTTTTAGACCACCTAGGATATTATCCTGTCCATAATAAAGATGTTGCCGTTTTTTAGTAGGATCCACAGTCTTTAATAAATTTCTATTAGCTGTAAATTGAACGAGGTTTCTTTTATGCGCTACAGACGAGGAAATTCCGAGGCTCATGGAATAAAATGCATTCTTATAGTACAATCCTCTTAGGACCGTTCTATCATTCTGGTCGTATAAATTGAAAAAGTGGCTAACGAATTTAGTAATTAATTCTTCCTTGGATTCGTTTTTGAAATAATTAGCGTACGTCAGCGGTAGGCCGGATGTTCTAATATATACTCCATCTAATTGAATCAAATTGGGACAATATTTCAGTGCAGATTCTATGTACTGCTTTGAATTACAGTAATTTTCACAGAGAGGGTTTCCATCCAACCATAATCTTAATACGTGTAAACTTTTCAAGGGAGCAAGTGCTTCCATGCTCATCAAATTATTGTGCCTTAAATCCAGGTACTTTATTGAAGTCAAGGCAGAAGCCTTCATAGGAGTCAGGTTGAACAGTTCGTTTTTCTGCAGACTCATGTGCTCTACTGTGGCTATTGCAGTTTTTGTTAATTTCAAAACATGATTGAAAGTCCTCTGTTGAGTTAAAGGGCAATAAACAGTCTTAGACATGTCAGGATCTTTGTGAAAGTTTTCCAAGTCTAAGGATTTTTTATTAGGATCGTATTTTTTGGTCAAAGCAGTTAAAAGCATTGGTTGAAGATTTATTTTCAAGTCATGAATGGAGGCAAATCCCAAAGTTACTATTAGGATCAATGGATCTCCCTCTGGATTCTTAATTATTAAGTTTGTTTTGCATAGTTTGTCCAAAGCATGGGCACAGTTACGTGCTAGGAAAAAAGTATCTTCACCACTAGTCTGATATTTAACAGGGATCAATTCTGCTGGTTCTATGGCGCTCAATATGGCTTTCAATGTTGTTTCTTTGTTATATTGACTTCCTTTTAAAATTTTTATTTTGTGCCATACGTCTGAACGACCCATTAATGTTCTTTCTTGGAACATTGATCCACCCATGCTTAACTTTATTGCAATGGAAGAATCCAGTTGCATCGATACTATTGGCAAATTTGTTCGCTGCATTTTTATTGCCTGTTCTTCAACAGCTTTCGATCAAGTACTTAAAAATTTGTCTTCTGTTATAGAAAATTGAATATCTCTGAAAAGAAAAAAATGGTTTTTATTGTTTATATCGCTAGGTTAGATTTTTTAGGATAAAATTAAAATAATCCCATTACCTCTTTCTAACGATGCTTATGAAAAATGAACAATTTTCTTTTATTTAAAAGTCCCTTGTTAACAATATCACAAACAAAATAATAATATTGTTAAGGATAGTCGATAATCTACATCGCGTCGAGAACGTACAGTCGATATTACATTCATTGACATCTGTTGGCTGAAATAGTAAGAACCACTGACCAGATATAGGAAGAGACAATTCGTTTCATACATTTTCGTGTACCGACTTAAAACTTCACGGTCGCAAATTGTTGACAATTTTATCTTGTTTTTTTTTTTAACGACTTCGTGTATCTTTTTAATTATGTCATTATATTGCATTAAATATAATAGCTATATATCTAGCTATTACCTTATACTAGTAAAAATGATCAAACTAAATTAATAATGGATAATTTACTTAAAATAATTTTTTAAATTTGGATTTAATAACAATTCTCTCGAAGCGGACGCTAAAATTAATTTCTACATTCTGTCGGTAACGTTGTGAGCGACACGGATACGGTAACAGGGATTTGGGCTATGAGTTAGTTTTTTTTTTTTTAATAAAGAATCAAAGAATCCGAAGATCGTAACAAGATTAATCCAATTAAAGTCGTTTTTTTATCTCGAAGAACGTTTCGAAGTCAGTCTAAAAAAAGAGATACAAAAACTAACAAGTACCACGTGCATTTTCACGCGAGCAAAGGGTAATCAGATATGTTAATACTTGGTCGATCCGGCAAGTAGGCATTACCGGACAACGTGTAACGTTATCGGGACAGGATTACTCGCTCTAGAAATGATGCGTGGTCCGGCTTCCCCTTTAAATGTGTTATTTCACGGCGACCGCTCAGAGAGTTGTTCGTCCAATCACGGAACAATGAATAGCGTCGAAATAAAGGGATAGAAGAGACCGAGACCGGTGATTTGACCGGGGGCACGTTAGGTGTACGCTCGTGTGGATCGAAGCCGCCTTGGGCATCCTCTTCCGCGTTTCACATGGACGGAAAAGGAAAAATCCGACGCGTCGAACGATCTGCTAGTTATATACCAGCCGGACGGACATTTTTCTCGAGACACACTCGGCCAGCTGTGCTAATGGTCAGGACCATATGCGGTGACCCCGCAGAATGCCGAAGAGATAATCGCGTCGCGTTAAATTCACGGTTTAATAGCGTTGGAAGAAAAATGTTAATGGAGACACTGTCTGCATTTCGGTTATCGAGTCTCTTTTCATATCGGATATTATTGGCGTTTCGTTTTGTTTCTGTCTTATAGTTGGATCTTCGTAGGAAGTAAAAATTGTGGATAGGGAGAAGGAAGTGGAATTTTCGCGTGTTTCTTTACCACGGGGTGTACGTTTTCCTCTTTTTAGGTGGGACAGGCTGGTTATCTCGCAGAGATTTCGCAGCCCGTACGTTTTCCACGGCGTGTACACACAGGAACGTAGTCCGTATTATAGCAATTCAATAATAAATTGTAGAACGCTCGGTCGTCGCATTATGCGCCGGTAATCACAGTAATAAGCAGTTCTAAAAGTAACGTAAGTACGTTGTAGGTAGTAACGAGTGAGCGGTAATCTCGGGGGATGCCCCTATCTTCGAACTTGTAGCCATCGAAGGGTATCGAGAGGAGGGAAAGAGATGGAAGGATGGTTGGTGGAAAGATTCTGGGATGGTGGAATGACAGAGAAAGAGGCGTGTGGATAAGAAAAGGACTATCAAGGGGGATTCGAGGGAGGAGAAGGGTTGTAGTGCGAAAAGGGAAGAGAAAAGGAGAGTCGCGGCGAGAAGCCCATGGGCGTCATCCATGGTGCGATCTGGAATCGGCATAATTTACAACTCTGGCAGGAAATTGAGCCGCGTCGAGTCGATGCAAAAGTCGACCGTGGGCACGAGTCGCGATCATAGGTTCCTACCTTTCCTTCCGGCAGTAGATCGAGCCCGATTGATGAATTTCTGCCTGTTTGATAGAAAAGGATCAACCATTCGTCCCTTTCGATCTTCTTCGTCAGCCTGCTACACGATCGTTCCTTATGCGAAAGCTAGATAATTAGAGTGGACCTAGGGGAAAAGGAAGAAAAAGTAACTGGGAGCAATTTAGGGTACCGATACAGGGACTTCCTGAACCCGGAATCGATCCTCGACTTCGATCGAACGTTCTTCGATCCAGGAAGAAAGTTCTTAGATAATACATCCGATAATATGGAGAAAAAGATTGGGGCGAATCGTTGGGGAATTGAATTAAGTAGATCCCTAAAGTCTGATGCTCTCGTTACTATCACACGATAAAGAAGAGCGGCGTATGTACGCCTATGAAACGGCTGGAAGGAGACCCTGCCGTACGTAGCCGTTAAGCCAACATCTAATTCGATAACTGGCGAAAATAATAACGTAGCGATCTGTTGCGTTCGCGAGGCGCAATCATCCGTTTCGTACCGGGTGTCCACAGAAAACTATCGGTCGATTCTCGCGCAGCTCGTTCCAGCCGATCTTTTTCTTTCTCTTTCTCTTCCTCTTCCTCTTCCTCTTCCTCTTCTTCTTCTTCTTCTTCTTCTTCTTCTTCTTCTTCTTCTTCTTCACCAAGGATCGTTTGCGTTCCGCTGAAATTATTTGCAATGGTAAAGCCGACGATTAGTGCCGACTTTATTTCTACTCCATTGATTACTATGGTAGGCCTCCCTATAAACACCGGAGCTAAGAAAAACTGGTACAACTGAAAAATAAACTTTTTTATTCTACCCTTCAAAGTAGGAATCCTTGTTTCCTCTATGGTACTCGCATCGTGTTCATTTTCGTGGGTAAAGAGTCGAAGGAATTTTGGTCCAGGGAGAGACAAAGGGAACCTATAGAGTTTCCAGTGGACGGTTCCAGGGAATCAGATAATTTTCGGCCCTTAAAGAGCGGGGCAGCGTACGGTAGCGATTTATAACGAGTCGCCAGAGACTGCTACCTCGGTAGCAGATGACATTTATTAAAAGTTTCGGTCCGAGCCAGGACGAGCATCGATCTTCCTCCGCTTCTTCCCCTTGGTAACTCGTGTTGTTCATGGCTGGTCTCGCGTCTGCTTGTTGCTCCCGTCCACCAGGGAATACCGAACAGTTTAATAAGCAAGTGGTAGCCGCGATAGCGCGATACAAGATATACCGAGTACCATCAATCACGATGCACTCGCCAGTCGTCATTATGTATGTATATAATATCCACGAATATTTCGAACCGAGATATTTCTCATCTCCGCCCTTGAACCTGTTCCTCTGCTCGCCCATCTTCTTTTCGTCTGCGATCTCACTGTATCCTTCGTATTATATTTGGTCGTCGAACGCATATATTTTCTTACGTTAAAAAAATATTTATCAATCTAACGATACGTTCGCTCACGCTCCATCATTGTTCACGACTTTCCATGAATCGCAAATGAATTTCTTCGAAAATTGAAAAACCAATAGACCGAGTGACCATGTTATTCCAGAGATGGCTATGCATAGGATTATCCAAGAAAATTGATAAAAGGGAGAAAAAGAGTGGTCGAACGGTGGTCGCGCGCGAAACCTCCATTAAGGCTGGCGATAATAAAAGCTCAGGTCGCGGATCGACCCGTCATCCTGGTGGCCGGGTCGCGTGCAAAAAATACGTTAATTCCGCGGAACTTGCATGACCGTGCAAATAAATAAAACGGCGGGCACACATCGCCACCGAGCTCCCCGTACACCATCGTCGTTCCATGGCAGCGTATTTTATATTTTATCCGGTTCGAATGATTGATTGCGCTCTCCGCCGGCTAGCGCGCCGCAGAACCCGATACCATCTCGCGGAATGCCCCGGCTGTACTTGTCGTTTCACGCATTGTTTATTATTGTCCGATGCTTTTATCGTGATCGTCGCTCGAACCGACCGCCGCGACAATTTCACTGGAAAAAGAAACGCGCTCATCAGAGAAGCTGCTATTCCTGTTTCCTTTTTCCTCTATTTTGGATAAGTCAGATGTACGTTTGGTGGTTATGATTCGATGCTCACAGTTTCGTCCATGTCTTTGGACGTCTCGGAACGTACGCGTCTAAGTTAAATTAAAAGGAAACGAAAATTGTTAAAGTCTCCGAAGAAAAGGCTGGACTTGGATTAGACATTGACATGGCCAAGGCAGGCAGGGAAACGAAGGGCAAGGTTGTCGTTTTTGGCACGAACCGGAGTAAAGAGGCAACGATGCTATATACGCGAGAGGAGGATAGTAATTACAGAAGCGGGACTGAAAACGCGGGGTTCCATCAGACCCTGCGAGGCACGATCCTCGATAAGTATAGTTGTTTCAGGATCGCGTCGATGCCTCCCTCTCTCTACTCCCGCTATCTCATTTTATTGGTACAGGTTACGTGAAAAATTTATTGGCTCCGCTTCGGAGCCGATCGTTCAAGTATACCTACAAAGATAGAAGAGAAACCACGACTTTCGTGGTCGTGGATCGTGCAATTTTAGGAGTTATCCGTGACCATTAGGGGTCTTCGATCGTTTCGCTAGGAATTTCTTTCTGTACACTTTCTTCTTCCTCTTTTTATCTCTTTTATCAAATTTTTTTTCTTTTCATTTTCCAACGAAGGTAAAGTTGTCTTTAAGTTCGTCGTTTATAACGTATAGCGAGACGGAGGATTGTTTTTTCTTAATTGTGGTAAATTCGAGTGTTTCTTTGTACGAAAGATTTTTTTTATTCCCTCGAGCAACGTTCGTAACAGTCGCCGTTCCTCGTGTTATTCCTCTTCTCCGGTGAATGGACCCGATCACCGGTACACGGCTACCCCTTCATTATCTTCGATACAGTTTTGCCTCATTTTTTCTCTGCCCCCTCTTTTTCTGTTATTTCATCTTTTGATCCCTTCTTCCTTCTCTCTTCTCCCGTTTCCTTCACCTAAAACAGATATCTCACGTATTTCTTTAAAAGAAACACTCGGATCTATGCAGATCCAAGGACAATATAAAGTTCTCATCAACGTGCCTCGTACTCAACGTTTTAACCAAATCAACGATTAACCAACGCAAATTGATCGATCTCGATTTCGATTTCGAATATTACGAGAGACCGTACAAACAATATCTCGCGAGATCTTCGCTTTCGACTTTTCGATGTATTCTCAAGTATCTCTCGAAATTATTTTCTCTTCATATCTTCGCGGTTATGCGTGGTACGCGCGCATGAGCGCGAGCAGATCATCTCGGTTGATCGTCACGCTCGATTTCCTTCGCGTTGCACACAGCTCGGTATAATGTAGCCAATTAATGCCTGCGGGACAATCGGCCGAAGTTTCTTACGAACTGTCCCGCAAATTGCCGCGATAAACGGCCACCGGCAATCTTTGCATGGCCAATATTCAGGCGGAAGTGGCCCGTGCTACCGGAACACCCTCTCTTTTATCCGTCCTGCAGGAAATCTACTCCATTTCTTATTTCATTTTTCCTTCGCTTAAGAAAATTGTATCTTAAGTACAAGCTGATGTAAAAGTAAAGTTCGATCAAGCTTCTAAACATAGAATCGCGGTAGTTTTATACCACTTTGTATTTAAATGGCGATCGTTTCAAATCGAAAAGGAAAAATGAAGTGTACTATTTTTCGGAAACTAGATACCGTTCCACAAAGCGGCAGGGGAGGAAAAAAAATTTATCTCTCACTATAATCCCCCACGGTGGCGGGACCAGGGACATTATCGACGAATAATGTGCCGGTTCATGGCCGCGGCGTGGAAGTATTGATGTCCTGGCAAACGCTTCGGCCACTTCCTAGCTGGTGTGCTACCCTGGCCTGAGGCCTGCCAGGAATCAATGACAAATCCACCAGTCAGCCTTCTTGCCTCCCCGCTTTTTAATTGCCCGAATCGATGGACCGTCCGTCCAGCCTCGAACCATAGAACAAAATCAGACCTAGACGTTAAATTATTCCCAATACTATTGACCAACCAACTAAATGAATTTTCTACTCTCGTCTGTTACAGATGACAGTGAAGCGAACGACACAGAGGACCGAGAAAAGGAATCCAGAGTTGATCGTGGCAGATTTATTGGTAAGTCTTGTTTATTAAAAATTGACGCTTCATAGGAACTCGCCGTAGGAACGAGTTTCCTTGCTTCGCGGTAGATGGTAGCAGTAGTCTCTGTCTAAACTCCCTAGATCGATTTACCACTTCTGACTCTAAGAGAAAAGACCCAAAAGTAGAACCATAGATACATCGTTTTAGTTGCAAAGTTAAACAAATATCAGAACAACGAGTTATGGTTGTTGCAAGCGTTTGGGAAAAGGTGGATCCAGTTGGAGGGGTGGTATCTATCATTTTATATCAGGTTAAAAAAAAAAAGTTTCAAAGTAGATTCAAAAATATATTTTTTCATATTTCGCACCCTCGAAACGAGGCTTCTGGATCCGCCTCTGCCTCCGGAGGCACGTTTACCCCAAGAACTTCCTCTCTGGAGAGACGAGTCGTGGTAGGCTCGTAACTCGTCTCTCGAAAGAGTTCTCTCGCACCGTTTCAGCGGCGTGGAAGTTTTTCGACGGCTCGGATCCGTGGTTATCCGCGCATAACTCGAGGCAGATTCTAGTTGAGTCTCAGATTTATTAGCGATAGAGCAGTTCGATAGGCGGTCGTGCATCACCACGCCCAACCACGCGGTTTGCACATGCACCGCAAGACTTAACTCGTCTCTTGAACACGATGCAGAAGGATGCATCGCACACCCCACGTCGCGTTTCTCACCCTCGGGGAACCTTGGCGGCTTCTGCAATTTCCTGCCGAGCTTTTTTCTCCTCGTTTAATTATTCCACGCCGGGATGATGTTCTGGAAGATTCCGTGGAAGAGAAAATGAAAAAAGAAAGAAAAATCGGAGCTTCCTCCAAGGTTTCGCCGCGGAATATTATCGGTCGAGCGATTGAATCGTCAGAAAAGGCTAGCCAAGGAACTCGAGCACCGTCCACCGAGCACTGAGCATCGAAGCGATAATTACAAGGAAATCGAGTGCGAACGAGCGCCGTTTATCGGCGACGATCGGCCAAGCCACCGGCGGGCCAGCGCCGAACAGATAAAGAGCCAAGAGAGAGAGAGAGAATCTGTGTCAGAGGTTGCTTATGCCTCGGATTTATGGGTTTGATTACCCGGCGAGGCATACGTGCCGCGATTTTGTATGGGTAAATCGTGATCCTCCACGCCTCCTCTACGACTCCCTCCACCCCGACCGGGTGAAACCCCGATCGCGTATAAAGTTATCGCATTCTCGGCCCCGTAAGTGTCCATTGTCTACTTTCAGGCCCGCATTATGCCCGTTCGGCTTCTTCCCCTCCACGGTAAGCTTCTCTCCCAGCGACTTCACCGCTGGTGTAATTTCACTTTTACAGCCGCGTCGGATTGACCGGCGATAATCTCGATACGCCTTTCCTCTTACTCGGATCCTCTGTTTGGTCAGGCGAATCTTTCGTATTTGGGGTTGGGAAATACGAATCTTGTCACTAATTTTTTCTTCAGTTTGGAAATTAATTTTTTACGATTCGTACGATTGCTCGATGGTGTTTTACTCGTATCATTAGATCGTTTCCAAGATTCGGCATCGACTTCCACTTGTCACGTGCGGCCAGATTTATTTACGTATAATAATTCCTCGAATCAACCATAAATTCTTACCATCGATGGTCGAATCTCCTCTTCTTTTGAAACACACCACCAAAGACGCAGTCTTACAAGTAGTATTCTCGAGCAAAGGTGGCGAAGGAGAAGCAGGGGGAGGAAAGGTGGCACGAAATGGTCGAAAAACGCCGTTACGTCGGCGCATCAATCTTGCACCGGCTCTCCCGAAGCGTGGCCGAAGTCCCTCGAGGAGGAGGACGCTGTCGGGGAGAGACGTCGCTCGGCGAGAAGATGAGAAACGTCGCGGGAGGTCTCGCGCTCCGGGATTGATGGACATCCTCACCTACACGGCTGATTATTTGCCGCCACACGCAGGTTCCAGCCCCAACTCGGCCCCGTAACCGCTCTTACGCGTGTTGCCACGGATTCACGCCGGTAATCACCGGTCGTTAGCGCCTCATTCACGGCCGATCTCGACGCACGTCACTGCCGATCGATTTCCATAACCCTCTTTCGCCTTGGACCACTCTTGACTCGACTGAATTACTATTTTGGGGGATACCGTTGGTCCATCGTTCTTTGATCCTCGATTATCGGATCTAATCTGAATTTTATATTTTTTTAGGGGGTGGGAGTTAATCTTGCCGCGGAGTTTGAGGATTCATCAGTAGCGGTTAGTTGTTAAATGTTGCTGTAGACTTTGTAGTTTTTAATCGGTGTATAAACGGTAGATAGCAGGCTGAAAACAGTATTAAAGTAACCACGTTAAAAGGCTCGCTGGTCTCAACACCTCATCTCTCATCGTTGCGTTGATGATGCTCGAAACTGGTCGGCTCATTAGTATGTGAAGCCTGGCTGCCACCTACCGGGCGGGGCAGCGGGTCATTGAAACAATGGTGTTGTGACTAGACATCATCAGGCCTTCGAGTGTCCCAGTCTGATCGATTCCAGGGATGATCGATCGATTCACCGTTTCTTCGTTTACCAAAGAATCTCTAAATGTTCTCCAACGTTGAACCGGATGACTTCCTCTGTACACAATTTCCGTCTTATTCCCTGAATCTCTCGTACTCCCGAAAATGAAGGCTACAATCGGTTCGAGTCCTCTGTACGCGTAATTTCGATGTAAATTGATCGGTTAATTTATTCGAGGGAAATCAACGAAGGGCTCCGAATCGGTATAAATCAGACAGAGCTCGTTTTTTTCAACTCTAGCAGGAAGCATCGCTTATTCGATCGAATCGATCGATCGCTAATAGACCTCTGCCGCGGGAGGATCATTAATTATGGCGTAATACTCTTTGAGGATGCGTCGATCAGCTACGAGAACCGCTCGTTCGTTCTCTCGGAGGAAGAAAGAGCAGGTAAACGTTCTAAACTCCGGTCCCAGACGCTCTGGACCTCCGCAGCCCTCATCCTCCTCCCTCGAAAAAGGGTACAGAGTGCCAGTCATATATTAGAGAACTGTTGGGGACACCTAACAAGCTGGCAGGACACGTTTCCCAGAATCGAGGCTACCCGCCACCCTCTCTGGCTCTCCTACCCTCGCTTTTCTCCTTTTGTCTCGATATTCCACCGCGTATTTCACATCCAACTAGCCAGCAGGCGCGGATAGATATTGTTTCGCGCCGTATGCTTGTCCCTGGTCAACCTTGGATCCTCCTTTCATGCATCATCAGGGTTTTCTTACCGGTCTGAATCGTTTGGGTCATTCATTAGGCTTCGTCGCAATTTTGGATTGACGGAGTTTTATTTTTTGTTATTATTTCTTTTTTTTCTTTTTTTTCTCGTTGGGATGAAAAAGGTGAATGGTACGTCGGTCGTAGCAGATGGCTAAAAGTTTAATTACTCAGGCTGAAGAGGTTTTCGCAACGGGATATTAAGGCGAGCGCGCAACTATTGCCCGGCAGGCTTATCGGCGATTATTAATCCAGTAGTTCTCTTTTATATACGTCGTAAGCGGCGCAACCTGTTCCCCGTGGAATTATTATTAACAAGAGAGAACACTCGGGGCATTAAACGATAAATAGAAACGCCACCTTGCCATTACGCGGCGTGCCTTGCTCCCTGGCAAAAACTGGGCAACACGACGGAGCCATTTTTGTTGCTCGAGTCTGCACGCCTTTTCCTTGAAAAAAGAATGATTAAAAAATAAATAGAAGAAAGTATATGTATAAATTTTAAAGTGGCTCACAGTCGATGGCATCTTTTACGCGGTCGTTCGACCGGAATAATAAAATCGCGAATGGACCATTTCCAGCGGTTTTCCACGATTTTAACGTCCCAGGCGAATCCACGACTAGCCAGGCCGATAAATTAATCGAAGCTCCGGTGGAGGCTTCCTAAAATACCCGGACAAGTTTACCAGAAATAAAAACAAGTCTTAATTAAATGAAACGGTTCCCGTGGCTGCCTCTTCGCCCAGAGCCTGGTCAATAGTTTCGCTCTGGCTCGTTCGGGATTTTAAATTTAGTAGGTTCCACCGCCACTCCAGAGTTGCTGTAACATTCTGCCATAGGGAAATCCGCGAACCAGCATCCGTTTTCTTGTTCCTTAACGCTACGACGTTTGGCTAATTTTTTAACCATTCCGAACGCTCACAGATTCCTGTTCTCCCGCATCGTTAATTTTCAAAGTGGTACGCAAAATTAATTTTGAAATAGTAACAGTTACATCATTTTCTACGATTGGATAGTGAGATAAAATATTGAGAAAATATAGATATCTTATTCAAATTATTCGAGAAGTCGCTATCTATTTAACATCCTCGAGCATTTAGGATTATCTTAAGTGTTTCATTTCGCGTTTGTTCGGAATGGTCAGCGGTTCGAGGACTTCTCTGGAACGGACGGCTCAGGTAGCTCGGTCCTGGTATCAGAAACACATCGTGTCTTACACGACTCGCGCCTGATAACACTATTACTCGAAACGTTTCACACGGATCTCTTTTCCTTCCGCGATTAGACCCGTCTGTATCTGGGATTCTTGGGCGTTAGGTAACGGCTTCGTTCCATTGGCATTTTCTTTCGTTAAAGCATATCGACGGACAGGGTTAAAGAATCTTTATAATTTTCGACTTGATTACGCTGACGGGACCCTCGATCGCTTCCTTATTTGTAATCGAATCGACGTCCCAGCTTTCACAGCCTTCACACCTACGAGCATGAATCTTAATGCTCGCCTTGCGACCATAGAAACCTCTGTTGCCACACACGTTGTCCGAAAGTGTGTTAGGAAATTCTGTCTTTGAAAATGGCCTCTAAAAAGTAACACGTTTCAACGATATTGGTAGACGATATCTTTTCTTTCGGTGTTTTTCGGTATATCTTGATTAAAAGTTAAGTCGTTATAGATTATTCTGGCGTAAACAGGTTTCGAGTTGAAATTACTGCGAAAATTATATTTCGTGGAGTGTTTGACCCCTCTCAGAAATTGTGGGTTAAAGGTTCGAAACTTAGATACAACATAATCGACATTGTGCATTCGAGAGGCTTCGTAAAAGAAAATCTGAGATCGTATTGTATTCTTTGCGTCAAAGAATTGCCGCTAAAAAGTTTCCGTCAAGCGGATCACCGAAACAATATTACTAACCGAGTTAGCTCCTTGTGACGGGTATTCCGGCGAAGATCCGTGGTTTATCTGCGATCAGAGAGGAATTCGGGATAGAAATCCGGCCGATGACAATATGGACTCGCGAGAGGAGACAAAGTAACGAGCGACCGTGGCGATGGAGGAGGGGTCAAGGGTAAGGCATTCCACCAGTTGACACTCTAAGCTGGCCCGAATGTTTCGGATGGTTTCTCCTCCGGCTCCTCGACCTTTCGTCCCCTCCCGGTGCATCCCATCGCCACGGGTTCCAGCTGGATCCGACACGGCGTGTTATGGGCCCTGTAGAGCCAGAGAGGAGGGCCGTGTGCCATGGCACGGTTCGTGTTCTCGGTTCTCGGAATCGCTAATTAGTGTCCTCCTTGTTTTATTCCCATGCCGGGCTCGTCCTCTCCCTGAAAATCTTTGTCCACCACGGTCCTCCTCTTGGCGAACACTTGGATTGAAGTTGACCAATGTTGACGCGTTCCTTGACGATTTCATTGCGGATTCTGGCCAAACGGAATCGACGAACGACGCGGAATTGTACGTTTGTTCGTTTCTGGAATAGACGATAGCAGGTTTCGGATTGGTAGAGTCCAGGGAATGCCAGGCGTTCCCGTACGAGAAGAGATCGAAAGGTTTATCGATTTCTTCAACGAATTTCTCGAATGCCTTACACTTCTTCACCAGCCTTCACACCTCCGATCTATCGAGCCATCTCTCCCGTGGATTTGATCCACGGACCAGATCCCCGTCCGAAACGAGCCCCTTTCTCGGAATCACTAATTAGTGTCCTTCTCGCTTTCTTCTTTTCCAATCAACCGGCCAGTCGTCGAATCTGATCCGAGCCGGGCCCAGCCCCAGACAGACTGACGCCTTCGCATAATTTACGACACCGTAACGTTCGATCGATTCACGAAAAACTACCATAGGCGATTCTTGAAGGGAAAATTGATTCTAACTTTTTGTAATCGGTTCGGATAGATTTGCTCGTGGTACAGCGATCGGTATACGAGATTCCAAGGAGGTTAAAGATGATTAAGAGTTCCTGAAAGTATGTTGAGCATAGCTGTCGCGCGACAGCGGAGGAATATCTGCACGTCCTTCGGCGGCAATAAGAACGGCCGCGGAATAAAGCAGAAACGTGACCGGCGCTCCTCGCAATTTACGTCAAAAGCGGCGTCGTGGATTCCCGCATACCGAATAACGACGTCGTCGAGAATAATGTCGCCTATGTAGATTCGATCCCGATAGGAGCAAAATACCACGCCGGTATCTCGGCACAGTCCCACCTAAAACAAAAAAAAAAAAAGAGAGAAAAAAAAAAAGAAAGGCGAAACGAACGGAACAGGGTGTTCTTCCACCACCGGTGCCGTTTTCGAAGATGAAGGGATAAAACCGACTTCCTTTCGCCCCAATGTTCCTACTCTTTATCGCCCCGATCCCGCCACGAAGAAAGTAACCGGGAGATTCAAGGTAGAAGAAGAAGAAGAAGACGAAGAAGAAGAAGAAGAAGGAGGAGAAGAAGAAGGAGAAGAAGAAGAAGAGCAGGCTCGTTTCACCGTGTGATAGATAATGACAATTTCGTGTCACCGGTTCCTACGGAACGGTTCTAACGAGCGCGGTTTACCTGTTGCACCGTGGGGTCCTCGAAAGGAGCTGCGGCACAATGCGGCCGGCAACGGATAGCAGTTTTTTGCCCAATTGAATTGAATGTAAAACACGGCCTTACATCAATCTGAGCCGCGAGGCTGAGTGACCGGAGTGATTTAAGCATCGGTCGGACCGCCGCGCTCTTTAGAGCTTTCCTGTCTCGGACTATGGCTGCCAGGGATCGAAAAGGAGTTGGCGTTAAGCCGATCGACTTCTTCGGTCGTTCAACCTGTCTTCCTTCGATGGGTGGACCACGTTTTATCCGAGTTTATTTCGAGTATTTTAATTTATTGGAAAATGGAAGGTTTCTGTGTAGTACGTTCGTGGACCACCGTGTTTGTTAACACGCGTACGGAGGAAGATTGATATCTCCGACTATGGGGTTTCGGGATAAAGTTCGACAGGGACGTATCGTTTAGACGCAGTTGGAATTTATAGTCGGTTCTGGAGCGTTTTATGATAATTGGGTGCACCAGGTATGACAGAGTTTTTGTTTCATCCGGTTCACGGAAAGGGAAACCTGACGGGAATACGAAGCGCACCGTTCTTCGCAGAACCGTATCACGGATAAATCGAGTCGAATTAGTGCAGGGCAAAAATTGATTCAACGCAGGGATTCCATGTAAATCAGATCCCCGTGGCAAATGTGGCACGTGAACCACGAGCTGGAGACTATTCCTGACCATATCGCGGCGTTCCACGCTGACAAACTCCGCTTGGGAACAAC
This sequence comes from Ctenoplectra terminalis, assembly GCA_019453375.1. Lineage (NCBI taxonomy): Eukaryota > Metazoa > Arthropoda > Insecta > Hymenoptera > Apidae > Ctenoplectra > Ctenoplectra terminalis. The sequence goes on along the minus strand of SMSQ01025470.1, from coordinate 120,935 downwards.
ATTCCGCCTCTGACTCTTCCTTTTCGCGGTCAGGCCATTGTTCCTCGCATTCCTCGGCACCACGCCCCGACAATTTATTTGTCTTCGATTACCAGAGCCTAGATTTACACCTATCGACCAGTGGTACCCTAGTTTTCGATTGGACGCGTCCAAAACTTCTCCACGGATCACTGGTATCGAACTTGGAACAAAGATTACGGTCTCAAAATCGCAAGAGCCTGGAAGATGGCGGTGGTCGAGGGGGAACGAGGGACCGGCAAGGGGGGACCGTGTATCGGGTACACGGTCGAGTTAAGCGACAATTAAATAAAGCCGAAGAGGGTCCCGCGGGGCCCAGGTGGCGCGGGAATCGGTGCCTGCACGCACGTCGAAGGCTTCCAAGGGACTCCCACACTCCGCGGACGCGGGACACACGTACGGTCTCGAGCACGGTGTGAGTAAAGGTGGATACCACGGGACAGCCAGCAGGTATATAGCTCGCCTCTACCAAACCGTTGTCTTAAGGCTACCATATATTACGTCGGAAGACCGTGGGGCTGGCCGGTTGTCCTCGTCCCACCTGCGTCTTGCCTTTCCCCGTCTCTCTTTCTCCGCTCACTTCCGAGATAGACGAAGAAGAGGTCGAGGGGAAGGGGAGGGAAGCTCGAAGAGGTCCCACAGGCCCCGTGTCGTCGCGGGCATTCCTGGAGCTGATTTTATTTGTAGGATGTCAACCAGTCGCGGCCACGGAGGGACCAACCGAGGGACGCAGAATGCGAGCCTGCGACGAGACGGAGAGAGGCGTGTGTTGGTTGAAAAAGGACCAACGGGTAGAGGGAGGGTGGCTCGGGCAGAGACAGTGAGGAGCTGCGCGGCCATGGGACCCGGATCGGACCCAGACCCGACAGCACCAAACGGCAATTAATTCCCCTCTGGATTTATCGTGTCTAACTGCGCCGATCGGGGCCCGCGGATCCTATTACCCCCGCGGGCTCCATCATTTTTCCTCGCTTCGGACACCGGCTCGCGTGTTCGTCGACTGCCTCCGGTGCCAATCATTTCGACGCTTCCGTCAGCTTCCGCGACGATTCTTCATCTCTGTTTCTTACCAAACTTAGTCTTCCAAACTGAATTTCTCTCTTTCCAGATAGGTTTGCTCGGTTTCGATTAGATCTTAGCCAAGTTGGCAATTCAGAAGGCAACTCCGTAATTTTCTTTCGCGTAATCTTGCATCGAAAACTCCTGGATATCTTCTTATCGCTGTACAAAGCTCTAGTCGCATTTTCATCAAAGACTTTAAACACTGATCGCGTTGTCATTATCTCGGTAACTGTACAGACACGGCGATGAACCGTAGAAAAAAGGGTTAAACGGCCTCCTGGCATCCTTTCCGCGAGGCAGATAAACGGAGAAGACAATGACGACGCGATAACGGTCTGTTTTATGGCGAGTATCCATTCCTGGTACGTGGGCTGAATCCGCGCCACGGTGAGCGGCTTTCCTTCGTCAAATTCAACGATATTAACTGGCCGTGTCTCGACGTTTCTTCGGAGGATCCATGGAACGACCCTAGACACGGCTACCGTCTTTGATTATCGGTCAGAGACATTTTTCTCGCCGAAGATTGGCTGCGGAGATAAGCCTAACCAAGGGTAGCTGTCGAGAGTCCGAGTTGCCCCTCTAAGCGTCGCTTAACCGATTTCGTCGCTGGTTTAATCTTAATTTCTCCAGAGTCGATCAATTTCAGATATTTCGGGTTAGGTATTTTGAAAAAAGTTCTACTACCCACGGTGACTTTTCTTTACCGCGCGTTGGATATTTAAAAAGCAACGAGTCCGTTCGTATACCCAATCGGAAAGGTAATATCGAGGATAGGGTAATGGTTAAAAATTAGTCCGCGCGGAGGGCATGGATCCGTCGAGACGGTAATGGTTGCCGGATTCTCGTCACGACCATAGATCGTTGGGTGCCGTGGTAGCCGAGACTGCCCGCTGGGCGTCCCAACACTATCGCTCCTGGATCAGCCACGGATTTCAGAAGCTACCAACTTATATATATCCGCGGTGTTTATGTATGTTTATGCCTGTGTGCGGCCAGTCTTTACGGACCCCCTGCTGCAGTCAACGCGACTCCGCTCGCGAAAAGGAAGAGGGAGGCCATCGGTGTCTCACCCTTCTTCCTTCACCCTGTCGATGCAGCATGGGAAAAAGGTGTAATAATTTGCAGCTCGTCCGTCCACCTTGTTTCCTCCGGTAATCAATTTCAACATTGCTTCGTGGTCTTTTTAATCCCACCTCGAACAAGGATTTATCTATCTCTAGACCCCATTTCGGTATCGATCGGTGATTGATTTCCCGTGGATCCCGTGGATCCCATGGAAATCCTTTGGATAGTTGCTTCGTCTAATTGCTCCGTCTATTTTCGGTCGAATGATTTATGGTCAGGATATGCAAAGCAGCTCGCTGAAAACGGTTCACCGAGTCGATTACACGCGTTGTTTCGACCTCATTTTCTACGACCATTTTTATGATAAATTAATCCAATCGGTTCCGGACCGGATTACGGTCTCTGTTTTATATTTGGATCGCTCGAACGGCAATAGGAATGAAGATCTCTCCGAAAGAGCGTCGATTCGGTGAAATTAATTACGATCTTAGCCAGTTTATTAATACTTAACGAGTCGGGACTACGCTGTCGTCGAAACGTCGTATATATTCGAAAAGCGGATCCTCCGCATCGGCGGGGAAGAGGGATAAAAAAGGAGGCAGGACGGGAGAGCCGGCTTTACGACTGCCGGAATGCCAGGTTCGGCCCTTTTTACGCGCGGATTTTTAATTGAATTAAACGATGATAAATAATCGAGCCGATACGAGAATGTCGCCCGTTACGTGCCGGATTTTTCTGCTCTCTGGATTCGGCCCCTCGATCTCGATGCTTTCGATTTCTTGTCTCCACCTCGAAGACCCGTGGAATAAATGGTACCTGCCGTTTCGACGCAAAATATTTCGCGATAAAAACCAATTCTCCCTATCTACATCCAGCTTTGAGGAAAATTTATCGCGAGATCGCGAGGACCATGAAAATTTTCAGTAGCCCCGAAGGAAATCGTTGGCCACGAGTCAGAAGGAATTCCAGGGGTGTTCGCGGAGCTATCGAGGGATCGAGAGGCCGAAAGGAGCCGGTGTACGAGGCGGTCCGAGGCGGGCAGAGGGCCCGGGCCCATTTATCATACAGGAAACAATAGGAACTGGCAAAACACGTGCTTCGCGCGCGCTCTGCAAAACCAGCCGAGGCGCAGACCGAACGACGACGGCAGAAAAGAGGGAGAAAGAGGGGAGAGCCGCGAGGGAGATTCGAGAAGAGAGGGTCCAGATACATAATACGCCGAGGGGCTGTGCAAACAGGCGAAAAAGAAAGTCAGCACGGTCCCCCGAGCGGAGACAGAGACAGACCGAGAGGGCCCAACGGGGTGACCGGTCTCCCTTCATTTGTTAAAACAATATAACAATTCATTTTTGTCACATCCACTGTCGAAGGGCTTTTATTGTGACGGCCACAGCCCTCTCGGAATTGTTCCACCGCTGGCCAAACTATTGTCGAACCGCCAGTGCTCCCTCTTGATCTTCAGGGCCGGACGAATATCTTACAACTTTCTGATCTTTTGGAGATTTTCCCTTGCCATTCTGTTCGTTTTCCTTTTTTTTTTTTTTTTTTTCTTTTAACTCTAAGAATAGAACGTTAGAATTTTTTCTAGGAATTTGTAAACGTTGCGATTCTCAGAACTCTGCTCCAGATTTTTAGAATAGAATATTTATAATTGTTTTATAACTTTGAGGTACTTTATTCAACGTTTAGTTTAATCGTGCTCTTTTGAAAATGGTTCATAGCTCGCGAACAACGTCACGCGATGCTTTCAGCCCTTACCGAGAGAAAAATCGACTTGTTGCTACCTCGAGTGTCCCAGTTTCAATCCTAACGACTGGGCTTCCACAACGTTTTTAGGATCGTAGAATCCATTCGGTCGATTTTTAACCGATTGTTTTGATCGTTTTTTGGTCGACGAAAGGGAGAAGCGGCGCGTTGCTGAAACTTTAAAACGTGACGATAGATTCGCAGCGAGGAACGCCATTATGGATGAGCAAACTGAAGCCGGTCTTCCTGGTCCCGGCCATAAGTTAGCTGCCACCGGCTTGAACCCGGCTGCATGAGAGATACTCGCGGCAGCGCATTATTTACATATTTATATATTAAACGCTGAGCTTCTACCACGCGGCCCTATCCTCGGGGATCCCTTGTTGCCGTTTCGGGATACGAATCGGCGAAATTTGTGTGGTAACCGGCCGATTCCCCATGCGACTCGATAAAATTCCCTCCTTCCTTCCTCTCTCGCCTCAACATCCTTCCTTCTCACCCTTCTCACCCTTGTCACCCTTTTTCGACGCTTTTTGTACGCTTTAAAAATTTCTTCGGGAATATCACCTGGAAAAATGGCACTTCTCGGTGTCCTTATGCTCCTCTGGTTGTCCGTTCAACAGCCTGGAGGCATAATTCGCGAGGAAACAGGATAGTTATTAAATTACTGGCAGCTTCTTCCCTCTCGGTATTTTCGGCCGGTAGAATTTATTTCGCGGTTCTGTCGGATCCAATTGCAGCTTATAGGAAGGTCCCTTTCGCGTTCGAAAGTTCCCAAACTTTTCTTCCATCGTAGGAAACGCGTAACATTTGTAACTTTTGTGTTAATTCTTTATCGCGGATGACTGAATAAAATGAAGCGCAGATCGAAAGACCATCGGCTTCTAAGTGACAATTCGTTTTACGGTATAGATTGTCCATCCGTCATTGTCGAAAGCGCATAGAGAAAAGAAAGTAAAGTGGCGTTAGAATTTTCCTTTTTAATCCCCGGCGTGGGATCGACGATGCGTCGGTTCGAGCGTGAGCTTGCGATATTCGAGGCGAAAGAAAAGCGTTTCCGACATATTTCATGCGGGGAAAGATAACGCGAAACGGTCACGTGAAACGTGTCAGAAGGAACTATGAAGATTTATCGCGGCCGGCATCGGTGCTCCGGCTGCCGGACGATCGATAATTCCTTCCTCGTTTGCTCGCAGGGCCGCGAGCTTGCAAGCCCGTTTAGAACGCGATAAAGTCGTTAACGCGCATTATCGCCGGCCAGCCTTTCCCAAGGCCACGCCACCCGCCTGAATAATACACGTTCCTTTTATACGATCGACCAGTCCATCGGGTAGTTTTCGGTAAACAAGCTTCCCTTCGGACAATTTCCTTGGTTTTCACCGAGAAAAATCAAACGTATTCGGGTCGAAAGTTAGCCAACAGTCGGATATAATTTACACAGTCGTCGACGCGTATTCTCGAGCGATAAAGCCGAGCCCAGGTTAAAGCGATCCACGCTGATTTCGTATGCGATCCGCGGGGGCCCGTCAAAACGCGCCGACTATGTCGCGGATCCTTCCAATAAAACACGCCACGAACGGCCATACAGTCCTTCTGGAAAGTATGCGAACTATCCAGCCAGTCGTCCGCTCAGAAAAACCCATTTTCGATTCGCTATCCAATATTCCGTCGCTCCTATACTCCGAAACCTTAGAAGTCCTCTTTTTCTACCATTTTATCTGTTAACAAGCCCGGAGATTCAACTTATTTATCGAGCCGGTACAGGCATTATTTTGGCCAGTTTTAACGCGACGTTACGAGCGTGTCTCGTGGATTAATATTTTTCTCGAGACTCGTACCGCAGTTAAGAACGGTCCGAGAACGGTCCACGGTGCTCGTTAACATACTTTCCGCCGCGACTGTATGCGCGTAGAGAGCTGACCAGAGGACTTCTATGAGTAGCTTTTCGGCGCTGGAATTCCTCGCGAGGCAGGCATCACAAAGGGACCGCGAGCGTGCCAGTTGCCGGGGCCCATTTTGGCCGCGGCGCCATTTTGGTGAACCGCTTTATAACCCTGGAACAGCGTGCCTTCCTCGCGAGTCATCCTCTCCTCTTTCCACCTCGTCACTCGTCCCTGCTTTAATTTTAACCCGCTTCTCACCGGTCCTCGTGGTGCCAAAAATCGAAGGAAGAGGAAGAGTCGGTGGATATCGACGTCCGTATCCGGCATAATTATGCAAAAACAGGGCGGATGGAGGCCGGACCGGGATCGGGCGAGATCAAAACGCCGCGGACGGGCCGGACAAATTGTTGGATTTATGGATCGGTGACGGGGCGAGAGGCCGCTGCTGGATCCACCCCGTTATCGTAAAAATCTCCGTAGCTTCCGAGAAGGGGCCAGAACCGAGAACGAAAAAGACGAGCAACCGGCCACGAATGTAAACCCTGGCTCTGTACGTATGCGTGTTCGTGTGTCCAGGTTCCTTCTTCCCCCTTTGCTGTATAATCCTAACGTCCGTTCCCCTCTCGTCGGGGAACTTGCTGAAAAAATTTGCTCGCAGCGCGATAAACGCCGACCGAACAAGGAGCGCGAGAAAAGTGGACGAAAAATGGCACGCGCGGTTCGTGGTCCATTCTCCATTCTCCATTCTCCATTCTCCAAAGCTTGATTCTTGGAATAGATATCAAGTTTCCATGGGAATTCTCTAATAATATTTCCTCGAGTCCCGATACACCAACAATTATATTCGATCGAATTTAGGGAACTTTTTTACGAGGCAAATTAGAAATTCTTATATTATTGTTCCAAGGATATCCGTGCAATTTTTTGAAGATTCTATCCTACGACGTGATTTTCCACCTGCGATCGTGTTATATTCCGGTTTTCGAGTCTCACGGATGATCCAGGACCAGGCTTGATCTCTCTGGGCGCCCGGTTTCGGCGAAAGCCAGCTCTCGATGGACCGGCTAGATTTCTATTCGCGATTAGGAGGCGCGTATACGCTTCCTACGTGACGAGAATTCCCGTCAGACGCGCGCCTCTCGTTGAACGGTCCGCGATATCGGGTTTCTGGCCTCTAACGACACCATCTGTTGCGTATCCGTGGCCGTTTGGCCCACGCGGAGCGAATAATCCTCTCCGTCGTCGACGATCCGTGGAAACAAAGGGTGTAGGGGTACTTTGGATGGATAGTTAATTGGTTTATAAATAAGACAGCGGGAGGAAGATCGGTAGAATCGAGTCGCGACGATATAATACGGCCGTCGATTCGTGGTGGTCACGCAGGGACAATGGTAATTACAAGCCGGGCCATTAGGACAATGCGTCGCACCGCATGGGGCAGGTGCTTTTCGTTCGATCAGCGATGGCTACGAGTTTACGTCTCTGGAACAATCGAAGCTGTTAATTCTAAAACAGCGCGAATTCATTTTTTCACTCTTTCCGAGTTGTCGTATTATATTTCCACCTCGCTCAGCGTTTTCAAACGGTACACAAATTTGATATCTAAGGTAGTTTTGAACGACCGTTTCGTAGTTAAACAAATTTCAAGTCCGTGGGTCGCTGTACCTTCGTGTATCTTACTCATTGTCAGTAGTATCGGACAGGAGAAGGATAGGAATTGGAAGGTATCGATAGGTTCACAGACATCGCTGGGCCCGCGAGACTCGCAGGGTGATTCAGCGAAGCGGCTTTCGAGAAGCGGCGTGCAAGTCTTATAGGGTCTTAAGGGCCGTTTCTCGCGCATTGTTTCAGACCCCCGCGGGGCCGCAGCCTCGCGAGTCATCCGGGAAAATTAGTTCGTCCGCGGGGGGTTCCTTGTTACCACCGAGGCGCCCTTTCCGCCCCCTGTCCTCCCTTTGCGACACGTGAGAAACTTTTATGCACGGTTCTTCGTCTTCTTCTCCTTCTCTTCACACCTAAGACAGACTTCCACCTCCGCTTCCTGCTCCTCCGAAGGAATTCGGACCAAGAATTGGCGATCGTAACAGTTCGAGATGTTTACGCCAGGAGAAAGTTCGTCGTAGAGACGTTAGAAGGGGAACTTTCGGCTTGTTCGAGTTGTAATTTGACCGTTTAGGCGGCGTCTCCTGCGGAGCGAGATCGACTCGCGTTCTCATAGTCATTCCCCGAGTAACTCGAATGCCATTGTTGCGTAACATAAGATACCGGCGAGCCAGAATAATAACCATCCGAGCCACCACGGGCCCTAACGAAATTAATCCCTTTGTCGTCGCCGAGATTGAAATTTCTCTCCGAGTAAAAGTCCGAATTAACGATTTGTCGAGAGGAAACAAAGAGACACTTGTTCCGCCGCCCCCGGAGGGCAGGGAACAAGAGGGTATCTCGATAATTGCGATCGAGACGCGCGTCCAAGGCGTGAACGACACGAATAGGGCGTTGATTTGACGACACTCCCACCGGGGGGAGAAAACTCGAGGCACACGCATGCATAATGCATCGCGTGCCCACAGTTTATGCATTGTCTTCCACGCTTTCTTTCGCTTTTAGTGCTCCCATCCGCGTCACGGGTAACCACCGACACCTTTCCGTCGATTATCTTAAGAGGTTCCAATCGATTTCCCCTTCGTTCCTTTCGGTAGCAAAAAAAAAAAAAAA
>SMSQ01025470.1:0-103615 GCA_019453375.1 Ctenoplectra terminalis | reverse complement strand
GGGGGGGGGGGGGGGGGGGGGGGGGGTGCGTGCTCGTTAGACCCCGCCGGTCCGTGTCCCTCACCGGTGTCCGGCGATAAGTGCGAACAAGTGTGCGGCTGTCGGAGCTTCTCGCTCCATAGAAGCCAGCTAAAAGGGAAAAACGAGGAGAAAAAGCCGCGAACTCGGAGGAGGAACGAGGAATGAGAGTCCGGAGGATAAAGAGAGAAAAAGAGAAAGAGAGAAAGAGAGGAGAGAAAGAGCGGCGGCCTGTGCAGGCTTCGCGAGCAAAACAAAGGCTCGCGAGCCACAGACACATATATAAAGGCCTGGTGGAGGGACAGACGGACAGACAGACGGACAAACACACGAAGAACCCGTGGAGAGAGCGTGGGGAAGGTTGCGTAAAAGGTTTCCACAGAGGGAAACACAGGGGCGACGCGCGATGCCAGGAGGAGGTGCTCGTCGACACGCGATGTAGCATGTTCTCGGCGCGATGCAGCAGGATTGGTCGACCAGCAACCTGGGCGTCCATGGAAGCACGCCTCCGATTGGCCCCCGGTCTCGCTAACAAGCCTGCTTTCCAACAGACGAAATAATAAACCGCAACCAGCCGCCCTCTTCTCTCTTTTCCTCTTTCACGAACATCTCTCGCCTCTCCCTTTCTTTCGACTCGCTTCTGGCCTCCTCTTCCTCCACCTCCTCCTCCTCCTCTTCCTCCTCTTCCTCCTCCGCTGCCGCCTCCTCCGCCTCTGCCTCCGCGAGGCCGATGATAAAATATAACGCGGTGGACGGCCCTCGGCCCTCGACTCGCGCGAGCCACGAGCCTCCTGATTCCCCGATCCCGACGTGGAAACCACCAGCAGATGGCTCCTAACAGGGATCGGAGAACGATTCCAGGAACCTGCAACCCTGTTCGAACGATCTTCCTGTTTCTCTGATCTTAATACTCGAGTACCATCCTAGGGGGCGAAGATGTTCTCCATCGATTCGATGATTTGGTCGGAAGAATTTTCTTAGGGAAATTTTCGGGCAAGATTCCAAACGTGATCTCTTTCTCTATCTCTCTCTGTCTCTCCTTGACACCCACTTACACCCGGAATTAGTTGCTCGGCTATCTGGCGAATCGCGTGCCTGGCTTAATGGCTACCGCGGGCTCGAAGTTGCATGTAAAGTTGTTTGTAAAAAGGCCACTCTCCGGTACGTCTGTGTGTGCTCGCTCGCTAAACCGTGTATACACGTGCACACGCCGGGTGTATAATCGCAGAACCCCGCGGCATTCGCATCGTTTCCATTAATCAGCCCGCTGATCGTATCTGCCGGCTCGAAGAAAAAAAAAAGAGGGGGAAAAAATATACGAACGGAGAAGTATGAATTAGCCTTCTTTTCTGATGCATTAACGGCCCGGCGCGGTTACAATCTTGCGTTCGATATCGAGATCGTTTTCGTTTCGGTGGATCACCGGTGATCCTTGAAGTTTCCTAGGAGAAAATAAATTTAGAAAAAAGTTACTCATCGTTCGTCCATTGTTTGAATAAAATGTGAGACCGTTCCTCCATCGTATTTCTTTTCTTCAATCTGGCAAGTTAATTTTTTATTCTTTTCTTTAATTCCACCTTACAAAGAATTGTTGTTGGTTGATTTTGTATAATGCCGCGCATCAAGCGTAATTAGAATCGTGTATCGAATACACGATGGAGAGGACAGTGAACGCGTTAAAGGGAGTTTGGCGGGTTCACCGACGTCCTCGTTAGTCGGCTACGCATGAAAGTGAATTTTAAGCGCGTTAGTCAGCGGCGTTATCGTTTCCCCGATCGGCGACGCTGCTCGTCGTGTGGAAATCGTGGAAAGGGATCCCTTCCCACTCGTGGTTTTTTTTAATCGTAAAGCAATTGCTGGTTGCATCAGCGCGAGAAACTTATTGTTGTTTCGTGGTTCGATCTTATCGCGTCTATTTGTTCGCTTTTGTACCATCGATTTTAACCAACCGTTGAAATTTTGATTGGATAAACTTGGATCACAGGTAGTATCTTTAAGCTCTTCGCTCCTTTCCTGGCCACGGGGATTGTAAACAAGCCCTAATCAGCTCGACACGAGTCGTTAAGATTAGACAAGCCTAACGGGGCCCTGATATCTCCCTAAAACCATCAGTCCTCTAGCCGTTCGCTTTTATTTCCGATCTCCTTGCCGCAGGAATTCGTTGAAGCTTCGTTCCCGGATGAAATATTATCAGGTTAATGGGCGATATAATAATTAACCGGCCACGCCCCCGGGGGTGGAGGGAAGGCAGGTCATCTCTCACCTGGTCGCGCGTCCCGAGCTCGCTTAGCAACGATTTGATGCATTTAAAAGCCTCCCGGTGAGAGCAGTTTCATTTTTCCCGAGCTCCATTAGCGGCCACGATTATCCCACTCCTCTTTTCTTCTTCCTCCGTTCCCCGATTCCGTCGATGACGAGAGAAATGCAAATATCCACGACGACCAGGCCACCTAATAAAACGCGGAACATAGCGTTCTACCTTGCAAAGCGAAACGTATCCAGTTTCTCCGTTGATTCGAAGATAGTCTGATTTAAGGGCAATAATCTGTCTCTAAGTTTCCGAGAATTCGTTCCAAAGTCACCGATCCAATTACCGAGCGCCTTCGGAGGCGACCTTGAGGCCGACTTCCGCCGCAGACTTTGGTCCGTTGGAGGCTGCCCACGCGGGGACCGAGCAGAAGCGGAGGAGGGGCAGATTGGATCGGTGCATCTTCTGTATTAGCATAAAGCTAATATGCCACGCGAGGGGGACAATGCGTTATTAGAGCGGCAGATCGTTCCCCGTGATACGTCACGGGCCACGCATATGCTCTACTTAACATAATATAATTGACCGCACGCGATTCAATGGAGAGGCCCTGAAACAAACGGTATTGTTTCGCCGGTTATCGGCGGAGCAGGTACACCGAACGGTCGAAACAGGCCTAAAAAAGAGGAATCGAGAGGATTGAACCGAGGAACGCGGTTCGTGAAAACGCGAGGAAATCGTAGCAGAGCCGGGAGTGATGGCCTTGGAGAAGCGATTCCGCAAGAGGGAGCAGAAAGAGAGTGTTGGGAATGATAATGAGAGATCGCCGAGGAGCGATAATCGTTGCGTCTCTTCCTCCAGCGCCGGTGTGGGTGTACGTGGCGTTTTAACGCTTCTCACAGACGAGCTGCCGGACCCCCCGGTGCGTTAACGGAACCCGATTGTGCGTCAGAAGACCCGGAGGAAGCGCGTAAGCGTCCTTCGAGCATTCCTTTGGCCCTGCTCGATCGGGCCCGATCGATCTAGCCGCGCCTGTCTCTTTCGTATCCATCCTTGTCCCGTTTAAACGCACGGCGTAAAGGATGCTCGTATAAAGTCTCGCTTCGTATCTGTGCGAAAGAACCTTGTCTCGGATTAAGTTTGCAACAGTCCTCTAAAATTGATCGCACCAACGTTATATCTCTCAATGAAAGGTACAGTAAAAGAAGAAGAAGAAGAAGAAGTATCGAGGAAATTGAAGGATATAGATTAAGGACTTCGGCAGAATGAACGCGTATGAGTATAATTTCCTCACGGAAAATGTAAAAGTCTCCGAGATCTTCACTCTCACATTACTGTCGCTGCATACATCAAGCTGACAAGAGCGGACCAAGAAGAGGAAGCAGCAAGAAGAAGAAGAAGAAGAAGAAGAGGAAGAAGCAGAAGAAGAAGGAGAAGAAGAAGAAGAAGAAGAAGAAGAAGAAGAAGAAGAAGAAGAAGAAGCAGAGGAGGCAGAAATGTGGCCCGGTAGAGCCGTGTCCTTAATTGACAGGCCGTGGTCCCGTGTCCTTCGGCTTCGTGGCAGGACCTCGTTAGCGAGGGGCCTCCACGGCCATGGGTGGGGAGGGAGAGGGCACGGGACAGAAGGACTGGATGGCAGTCAGAATGCCATCTGCAGGTATACAGGATCTACCGGGCCGAGAACGGAGAGACGTCTCTAAATTAGTCGGGACACATTATCCTCGATAACGTGCCGCTACCACCGGTCGGGCCTGTGAATCGAGGAATCGATCGTCGTCCACAGGGAACCGGGGCCCACGTGTCCCCGGCTAATCGTCGTAAATTCAATTACCATGCGTCCTCCACTCTTCAACAACGGTGTTCCCGACGTTAACCTTTTCGATCTACCTTCCACTCGAGTTTTCCGAGTTTTCGGAAAAACTCGAAACCATCCGATGGCCAGAAATTCGCTTCGAATTAAACGTAAGAAGAACCAGGAGCCGTCGACACGGTCTATCTCGTAAGCTGCATCTAAGTCTAATAAGGAAGACTTCGGAAAGATCCGAGCTGTCCGTCCGCGTCTTCTCGTCGCCCTTCGCTTCCTCGTTCTCTCGTCGAAGCGAAAACTTGAAGACTCCTGAGATTGAGACAGTTTACAAGAGTCTCCGAGCACTAATTGTCGGCGTAGTCGGGAAAAATTGATTCCACGCGTGCCTCAGCGCCTGTGCACATCCGGCGTGCAGCGGAATGCGTCGAGCGCTTAGCCGAGGTGAACATTGCCGCATAACCGAGCTTGTTCTTGCGATCATCGCTCAGCAGCCTAATTACAGGCCGATTACAGAATCAACACCTGCTTCCCTGAAGGCCGACGACGCCGTCGGTTCCCATGCTCGCCGTCTGAAATATGTATTTGATGCGCGACGAAACGCTGTTGAAAACAAACGGCTCGACGAGGAGGAGAGGCTGCGCGGAACCGGAAGACGCGGTGACGTCTACCGGGATCGGACGTCTCGCTGTTACTTACGCGAGCCATTTCCATTGCTAAGGGCTCTATTAATATTTCATAAGAGTCTCACAGACTCGTTAGAGGTTCTTTTTTTCGCCAACGCGTTTCCGTGGGAGGAACTCGAAGTCTGTTTGTAAATCGAAGACACAGTAGCCACCCTGTCCGATATATTACTATTTGTCGAGGTGTACGGGGGAATTTTACTGCCTCCGCGAGCCCCCCCGTGGTCTATGGTCCTCGTGTTCCCACGCACGGGATGGGATTTCGATGCGTCATATTTTTACCTGGCCAGTGGTTCCACTGGTTAAAATAATTCCTCGATATTCCTTCGAAGACTGAACAGAATTTCGGTAGCCAGAAACGTCTCGTTGGCCCGAGATTAATATTCCCCACCTTGGTAATCTTGGAAATCTTCATCGGGTATTTTATACGAGGCGCGTCCAAGTCGAGGAAACTACCTGGCAGCTCGTGTAAAAATGGTCCCTGGGTCCAGTTCTGTTACCTGCATTTTTCGCCGACGCGTGTTCTTCGGGAAAACGTCAGATTTTAGAGATTCGGGTCCTTTGTTTCACTCTACGGCCGGAATTTTCCTCACCCGGCGATGTATCGAGTAACACTTGGAAACTGGTTCCTTTCCTCGAGTCGGTTCAATTTCCAAGCGAAAACCAAAGCGTCGAACGAGGGCTGCCAGTGGAGAAATTTAATCAAACGTCGAGAAAGACCCCCTAAGCGGGCCCTTTAACGATCGACCACGCTCGTAAAAGTCGTCTACCTGGAAATCTCCCGTTAGGAATGCCTTAAGACAATGCCAGAGTGACATTCCTCCCCCGTGTACGGAAAAAACGAGCCTCTTCCACGACCCTTGTCCCAGCCTCGGTGGTTTCTTCGTGATTTGTGCACCAGCTTCACCAGAGATATGTCCTTCGCCCAAAAATTTAAGGGGAAATTGAATAACTAAGCGTCTTTCACGTTCCACTTTCACCCTCTCGAATTTGGCCCTTCGAATTCTCTTCTACGAGCGAAAGCCTGTTCGATGCAACGAGAAGGAACGTCAGTTCCTCGAAGACACGAGTTCCGGGGGCAGAAGAGGGTGGCCCCCGAAACGAATGATAATGCAGGGGATATCGTATTAAAATCTGGCGCTACCTAGAGCCAGGCACCGAGCGTTGGGCGCCAAAATAGATGGACCTCGTTACAAATGGAATGGAGTTTATAATCAGTATCTCTGCGGTGGCATCTGTGCCCCCTCGTCGACGGGGGCTTCAGCGTAGAGAGGAGGAGAGAGAAAGGGACACTTAGAAAAGGCAGAAAGGAGAGTGGAGAGCTCTCGGTTCTCCGTACTCGTTTATATCTTTCTAACTGGTGCCCTCCCGCCCTTCCCACCCCCCGTTTTCGTGGCCTCGCCACCTGCGCACGAGAAACAAGTCCAACAATAAGATTATAATGGCCTGTGGGAATGCATCGTATTTATCATTCTCCATTGTTTACCAGCGTCAGGTCTCACTTTTTTAAATTGAACCCGCACACCCCTCCCATTCCCTCTGTCTGCTCTTGATCCCTCTTCGAAGAGTAGATCTTTGCTCTGGTACTACAAGAGTGTAACTGTTGGGACTTTGCGAACGATATTGCGCGAAGTACAGAGCTATTATCTCAATCGTGTTGAGCCAGTGACAGTGACGGACAAATGGACAGCCGTCGACAACCGAGCAATTATCACGACCGATACTCTCGGAGCGCGAAACGGTGGATCCATCGAGAACCTCGTTGGATTAACCCGGAAAAAAGATCCTCGCTACCTTGGCTCCGAAGTAAAGAATCGACGTCGGAAATCGAGAAGCTGGAGAAGAACGAAGGTAAAGAGCGAGGAAGAGAGAGACGCGTCCTTCGATATCCTGCACGCGCGTATTTGCATGCCGTCTGCGCGGAGTAAGTTCGAAGGGGGCGTGGGGATCCTCTCCATTGGTTCACCATCCGAGTAATGGTCGCTTGCATTAGCTACTCCACGAGGGTCTGCTGGGCCCGTAGGCAAAGCAGAGACCCCGATAATTCCTCCCGCGGACCCTCCTCCGCCTCTTCCTCCCCCTCCGCCCCCGAGACCTCTCGCTTCTAGTTTCTTCTTCCTCTTGTTCCTACTCCCATCGGTATGCGTCGTTGCAACAGCCTCGACTACGCCTACCGTTCCCTGCACCGGTTCCAACGCGAAACTACGCCTACGTGTCTTTTTTCGTAGAGAAACTCGCGGAGGATTTCCTGTTTTTCCCGCTCAAGGGTTGGTTCGGTTGGAAAATGGATAGAAACTGCAACACTTTTCTGTACCAAATCGTGGAACGTACCTTAGACCACAATCTCGGGTTGAAGATCAAATTTTCGCATCTTCAGGGGTAGTTTTCCCTCGAGGAATTGAAATAGTTTTGATAGCAGTAATATTAAGACATAGGACCTGGAATCTTGAATTATTAACTCTTGGAAGATCCAAATTTTTGCATCTCAAGAATGGTGTAGGAATAAGAAGGAATCGTGATTATTTTGGACGCTAGATCGTGAAGCGGAATGACAGAAAATCGACCACGAAGACGAATGATCTTTAAAAATATATTCCACAGTCCCACCCTCTGTCAACGGTGACGAAAATTCGGTTCACGGTCGCGCAAGCTCGCTAATTAGTCGTCCGGCCAAATGACTCGGTGGTCCCACGAACGAAGGTCCCATATGCCGACCTCGTTCGGGGCTAGATTAAAATCTTCGCTTCCGTCTCGTTCCATTTCACGGAAGCCGTTCCCTCCTTCTCCTTTCCTCTCTCGATCGTTGGCTGCGTTCCGCGTGGCATCTTGCGATACGTGTCCGCCTGCGTGCGTGCGTGCGTACGTGCGTGCGTTCACGACCCTGGATGCGTTTTGTGATCCAGATCGAGGGGATCGTTATCTCGAGCTGGCCGGTTATGCTTCAGTCGTCGCAGAAACCGTCTCACCTGGTTCCTCCTCCCGGAACGCCCTCCTAGACTCCTCACCTCCTCTCTTTGCCCGTTTACGGAAGTGCACCTCTCAATTAGTCCAACGAATTTTTCAACTCTTTAATTTTTTAATTTGCACGCCAAATCAGGGAAGGGTCGAACGTTTCTCGGATACAAAGTCTCGAAAGAGAGTTCCTCGAGGAGTCGGAGGCTACATGGGACACGTCGAGGCGCGCGCTCCACCCTCCCTTTTTCTCCACGAAACTCGATCCACCTTGGAAGCCTATGGTTAGCGCTCCTAAAAGACCGATCGCGATCGGCGTATTCAAATTTAACACCACGGCCGTGAGACTGGCCCTCTGGAGCTGTATCGTCTTTCGCTACGATTTAATATCGGCCGGAATAGTGTCGATTTCGATCCTTACCCGAACTTCGCCACGTACATCGCCAATATTTTTATTTCCGCGTACTCTTTACGAGTTGCAACCAGGCTCCGTGGCTTCTAAGCGTAGCCTAGCCTAGATTCGAATCTAAAGAATTCGTGAAAGAAGGATGAGGGAAGAAGCCACGGGGGTAGTCGATCGGTTTCCACGAGGGGCAGAGGGTGCCCTAGGTAGGTACCATTATGCAAATCCGTAGTCAATACCTAATACAAGATAATCACAATGATTATACGTCCCAATCTACCTTCTCACGGGGCCAGGGAATGTGTGCACACGCTACACACAGCCTGGCCCCGTGATCGCGGCCGTTCTCTTCCTTTTTCCCGCACGCTTATCCTTTCCACCCTCTCACGGCGTCTGGCTCGAACTTGGAAGTGCCTCGATCGCCCCCAGGCGGGGTCTCGTGGCAAAAATGCATCGCTGCTTATCATACAATATGCTCGCGATGCACCTGGAGAGAGGGCACCGCTCTCAGCCCTCCACCTACCCGGCGTCCCGAAAGTATTTACCCGGAAACTTTAAAAATTCGCGTCGAAAGAACCATCTTTACGCCCCGATACGAATTATTTTTACGTTTCAACGTTTTCGTTCCAATCGGTGGATTGATTTTTATTCGAGATCGTTCCAGAGTAGTCGAGGATTAAATTTTTTTTATTTTCTTTCGGACACCGTGTACCAAACCGTAGAGACTTCCTCCACGCACTTACCCCCGGGTGGCATGTAACATTATGTGGCTCCCCGCGAGAGAGCTCGCGTTTTCGTAAGAGCCACGTATATACGAGAGTTGCGCGGTGCTTCTCGCTCGGCCCGCGATGGGAGCCCGCGGCCAATTGGAAATTGTCCCTAATAACAGGGGAACACGCTGGACCGTCCACTCCTATCTCGCGGGGTGGATTGCTCCGCTCCGTTCTGCTCCGCTCCACTCCGCTCCACTCCGCTTCACTCCGCTCGGCTTCTACCGCATACCTCGGTGAAACGTATTCTTAGACGAGCTCACGGGAGATCTTCCGCGAGAAAATAAATCCTTTCATCTTTCTCGGCCGATATCAAGATATCAAGATATCAAGATATCATCACCTGGAACTCCACGCTCCGCTTCTTCGGTTTAATTTAGAAAATTTATCCGAGAATTATGACGGTCACCTATCGTGCTCGTCGGTTGGACATTTGGGAGGGTGAAATAAAAAGGTGGAGGAAGCCGCGTGTTCCTTAATGAAACGTCGCGACAAAAAACAGCCACCCCGGTAATGTATTCGCGGCGGAAGTAGGCTGACGGGGTTGGGGAACCCGTGGTACCGAGCGGACAGCAGGCCCTTCGGCTAAGACCGTTACTAATTAACGCACACGAACTCGCCACTGTCCCACGATATAACCACCGTCTCTCTTTCTCTCCCTTTTCTTCGTGATTTATCGATCCATGAATCGTACCAATTTTTTAAATATACTTCGGTACCAGAAAATACGGATCTCTCCTTTGCTCAATCGATGTTGGGATATCATTATCATAATGGATTGAATGCCAATATTTATTCTTATATATATATATTTTTTTAAACATTCTTTCCTTCCTGACAATTTTTTCGACACAGTTTCGAACGAAATGCCTTGTTTAAGTCTCCCAAGTTCCTTTCTTACGAGAAAATAAAATTCCGGGTGTAGAGAGTTAACTAAAACCCGATAAAAATTAACTCGCAGAGTGTTTCAACGTGATCAGTCGCCGAAAATGATTCCCGCGTTTCCCGTCTAGTCGCCCTGTCGTTTTTCATCCGACCCTTTCTTTCTCTTTTTTTTTTTCAAACGAACGCTGTGCGAATTTCCGCGGTAGCGAGACCAGACAATTCCGTTGCTCGAGCGACGGAGACGGACAAGCGGAGGGACATGAGTGGAATAAAAGGGAAAGAGAGAGTAGACGCGTGCACGAGTGCGTGATATCGCGGACACGCATCTCAGATCTGGCGCGGCGATATCGAGCACGCATATTACGAGGCCCAGAGAGCAGATGCTAAGTTCGGTTGAAGCCGAGCCGCTGCCTCCGTTCCCGGTCGTTGCTTCGACGCGAGCAGGAAAGAAGCACGCGAGGAAACGAACCAACGGAGAGACAATGAGGGACTTTTCGAGCTGCCCCGCGGGAACCCGATAGAATGGACTTCCACCTATGCTTTCGTCTCGGCCTGCCGACTAGCCAGAATTCCTCTTATCGGAAATATTGTCGATAGGTGTTGATCGATTTGCGAAATCGTCGATATTATCTCGTTGGGCGTGGGTAAGGTGGTCCAGAGATAGGGGAGAGTGTCGAGAATGGGTTAGAATTAAATATGGACGAGAAAGGACATAAGTCTGACGCGTAAAGAAGAGTCGTTTAAATCGTAGCTTAGAAGTTTCTTTCTTCTTATTAAATATAAGTAGGATCTATCAGCAGATACGTGAAATAAATAGGAAACGAGAAAAGGAAACTAAAAATATTGATCTCGCCAATAATTTTAGTTAAATCCTTCTATTAACCGAGGCTAGGTTGATGTTTGTTCTTATTAATTTATAATACTGTTTTATTCCTCACATTTATGTTTTCGTAAAACTTGATTCGTTATAGAATCATACGATTATGGTAATAGGTTATAAAGATCAAATCGATATTTATTAATAAAAGATTAAATCGGTACGATTAATCTAAAATTATGTTTAACCGTTGGAAAAGTTGAAGTTCTATCAACAGGTTTCCTTTTTTTAAAGAAAGAACCTGTTTGAAAATGAATAGATATCATTTGGTCGAGCAGTGGACGTTATTAAAAGATTTATAATATATTAATTTGTTCTCGGAGATAGGCTAAATATGTAACAGCGAGTATCTTAAACATCAGACTTTAATTTTTAATATTAGCTCGCATATAAATTGATACCAAATGAGAAATGCAATACAAAATATTTTAAGCGATACGATCTATACGACTCTTCTCAATGTACTTTGAAATTTAAAGAATTCTCGAGTAAATTTATATGTTATTATTGGTCAAAGTTTTATATATGGTTCAATGAATAATTAAATTAAAAATAATTCTATCGTTTATATTAATAAAGTCAAGGAATAGGAAGGGAACGAGTGATAGAAAATGAAACTGTCTTTCGATTTCTGATCATTTATTGCACGAAACTATAATTTCTATACATGCATACATTTTATTTATTTTAAACTCTATCTTAATCTATCTCAATTTATGTCTTAATACTACGATCTTAATACTAAGTTTCAAACTGTAAAAAGAACTGGAATTTCAAGTGTACCAAATGTATTTTCAATGTTGTGCGTAGTTCTTTGCTTGGTATCGAATCCCAAAGAGTGATCTTTGGAAAACGATACCAATTACCAGGTCTCACCGCGTGGAGGTGACTACGCAAGAGACCCGCCCTACTGGCTACCTTCTGTTTCAAAGACTACGCTTATCTTATTTAAAGCGAAATTAAGAAAATTACTCTACCGACACTTTATCAATTTCGTGTCTCGCAAAGGGGAATTCGGTTCGATAAACGATACTCTAATACTCTACTTTCGCAACGCTAATATCATCAAAAAATTTCTATTCAAAAAGGAAAACTAAGGAAACTATGAAAAACGCGAGCAAGTTAAAGTCGCGACGCGCCCGAACACGAGATAACCCCATGCTTTTGCACTCTCTACAAGTAACTCGCGCCCAACTCGAGTCGAAACCGCTAGGACGTGACTTACAGGAGTCGATGAATCATTCCCTTGACCGATGGTGTTCTCGGAGAGCAGTTCGATGGTCAAGCAAGCCTAGTAGTAGGACGTATAAGCCCCTGCGACAAGGGGTAGGAGCCAATGGACCGCCCCATGTCGACTAACCGCAGGCACGTCCAATGTACAGGGCAGTGCACGAGTCGAGTACTTTCGTACCAATCGACAAGTGCAGCTGACCTTGGAACTGTCCGAGAACCACATCGGCAAAGGGGTGATACATCGACTTCCGAGAGCGACTTACGAAAGCATGGAATTAACAAGTGCGTATCGATAATCGCGAGCACAATTGTTCTTTAGAAATTGGGAAGAAACTTTATGTATTCGATTTAAATACGATAAGGTATCTGTGAACAGAAAGCGCTCACAATTAAATTACAAAAGTAGCTATCTTATAACTAACTAAAACTAGTTAAAACTAAACGCATGTCTTCGTTGTGTCNGAAATCCCGAGCTGGCCTCGATCGACTAATCGACCGTGTCGACGCCAGAGATCCCCTGAAAGCCTCCGCCGGCAGAAAAAGCCTGTCGATACGCCTCTACCCAATGCCACTCCGCGCGATTCGTTTCCCGCCAAGATTACGCCACTTTCGATTCCTCCTCGACACGAGTAGACACGAGCGTACACCGCTCTTCCTCTTCTGTGCTCTACCAGCAAACTCAAACTTTGTTCGGGAAAATTTAACGCGTTGCATGCGACTCGCGAGGTATTTCTGGCTGTGCCCCTATCGTATGATATAATGGTCGTTCGAAGAATGAAAAGGAGATCGTTTTGTCAGGCATCGCTGTATGTGCATCGAACCCCNTGGACCGCCCCATGTCGACTAACCGCAGGCACGTCCAATGTACAGGGCAGTGCACGAGTCGAGTACTTTCGTACCAATCGACAAGTGCAGCTGACCTTGGAACTGTCCGAGAACCACATCGGCAAAGGGGTGATACATCGACTTCCGAGAGCGACTTACGAAAGCATGGAATTAACAAGTGCGTATCGATAATCGCGAGCACAATTGTTCTTTAGAAATTGGGAAGAAACTTTATGTATTCGATTTAAATACGATAAGGTATCTGTGAACAGAAAGCGCTCACAATTAAATTACAAAAGTAGCTATCTTATAACTAACTAAAACTAGTTAAAACTAAACGCATGTCTTCGTTGTGTTTTCGTTATGTATCGGTGACGAGTAGTTATGCGATGTGTATCTGAAAGGCCTGGAGTAATTGTAAGAATAAATGATTAACACATTAATGATCAGAGGAATATAGATAAAACGATACAGTAACCATTGCGATAGAAATTCTAAGTTCCATAATGTACGAGAGAATTGTAGAAAAATTTGGATGGTCGAATTCTTAAAACACAGTTGGCGATAGAAAGTTGGAAATGAGAGAAAGATAGAAATCGAGAGCAGAAAGAGAAGAACAAGTTCGAATAGAAAACCGAAGGCAAAGTCCAAAGAACGATCGTGTATCCATAGGAATGAAATTAAATTTCTACCGATTTCGATATATCTTTAACTCCGAAATTCAAAAGTTTCGTCGAGATAAATGAATAATGAAATTGTTAGAGATATAGTTAACGAGACAATACCCAACAGTCAAAATCGCTAACCGACAACGATTGTTGATTGAATTCAAAATTTCAAAACCAGAGAATAAAATTCACGACGTGAACGCAACAAAATTCGGATCAAGAGTGACATCGATTGCAAATTTCGACAAGCTTATATACGTAGCTATCATCACCCTTGAAAGGTCGTTCGATAACTATCGTTGCGACTGTTGTTCCAATTGTCTCTGCTATTCTCAGACACTGATTTTTGCATAATTGCCTTTAATTTTTTAATTTTTCACTATTATTATAAATTAATTGTTGAGACAATTAATTATAACAATTTTTTTCAAGTCAAAGCTGCATTTAGACCTTTGTAGCATTGCTTTTCGAAATAATTCTATGTTAAAATATTCCTATTGCGTATCTCGAGTAAAAATAGGGTTGACCAGTGATCATCGATCGAGAATAACCATGGTATGTCGTAAAAATTGTGGTTCGTATGCAATTAAAATGACAGAAAGATCGAAAAGAGAAGAATTTGTATGCTATTTCAACATACGTGCAATGGTTTGCATGTTTGGAATTTGATTACAACTTTTTTTTCAAGATTAATGTTCTAGTTTAATTTTATACAAGGTTAGATCCATGCTATTTCTCTTGGTTTGTGTTAGATTCTTTCTCAACACGATTTTCATCTTTCGTTAAATATTAACACCTCTGCAGTACTTAATCGACACAGTTATCGATTAAAATAATACTTCTGCCGTATAAAAAAAAAAATAAACAGGATATTCATTGATTGTAAACGATGTTACAACGAAAGATAGGATAGTGGACATAGACATCTTTACATTTTCAAATCGTTTGCGATTCTTCGAGTATCCTTGATTCAGATTCATCAGGAATTTTCACCTCCTCGCATACTCGATGCGTAGATCCTTAAATTAACCATGTCACCAACGCGTGACTTGTGTGCAATGAATTTTTGCGTCTCCGCGTTTATCGACGAACGATCGTGCGTGTCGAATCGGTTGAAATCGTACCCCTTTCCCATCGCGGCTAATTTGAATACAAAACTAATTCAGGCGACGCAAGTATTTCCAAAAAACGTACCTCCATTCCCCTGTGGATCGACCGAAACGGTAATGGAACGATCACAAATTCCATTCCAAAGACTCGTAGCTGAACTCGTAAAATCAGTTTCGAATCGGTAGCAAGAGCGATCTAAAGGAAAATTCATGCGAATACCAACGGATTCTAGCAATGGAGGAAGCCAGCCCCCGGCGAAGTATTGTGTTACGCGAACCCTCCTATTAAATCGCGGCAACGGCCAGTATCGTAGAGAAAATCATAAACGCAGGGTGCAAAATCAAGATACGCGATCGGGCATGGTCCACGCGCCGCGGAATTTTACGGTTTGTCAGATTTCAGGTGCGCCGTGTTTAGACTCGTAATTTATTTAACGCACCGGAATACGCCTATACGCCCTTATTACTACCAGTTAATGAGTGGAAAGGAACGCATTCCGTGGCGAGCACAACGCTCGGTTCCCTCCCCTAACCTTTGGCAAATTGCTATCAGCCGCTGCTAATAGTTTGTTCCTCGTTATCGAATCTTAATCGTGGCACCGGTACCCTGTTTTCGGTTATAATTACTCCGCAGCTCTGGTTCGTTTCTGCTCGATTAAATCTCGCTGGTCAACCTGTCTTTTATGCAACGGTTCAACTCGATGCTTGGTTTAATCTACGAACGTCGTACGCGCTTTCATCGGATAGAAATTTGAACACAGGAAGACAGAAACGTATCGTAAACAGAAGTGAAACGAAAAAAATGTGTACCCGTTGAATGGCACGTAGAGTTCGCAGCGATGATTTATAATGGTTCACAGAAATCGTTCGACTTCATATTTTCGTATACCGCGAAGGGTTGAGAAAGGGACCACGCGTGTCGGCGCGTGTGTAGGCGGCTCGCAGCAAAGCTAACGATTATTTTCGCACTGCGAGCAGAGTTAGGAGCCCGTGTCGTTCCCCCTAGGACTCGGGTTTTTATTTCCATGGGAGGAGGATTTCAAGCGAGCGGACGCCTTCATTCCGCGAATGCCGCGCGTGTGCCACGGCGCAACGAGCGGGAAATATACGATCGGGAGGCGAAGGAGGATCGAACCGACTTAAACTTGGCGCCTTTTGTCCCCCCGGTCGCATTTGTCGTCCAGGTATGCCTGGCGCTTCGCGCCTCGTCTAACCTGATTGGCAAATCGCTCCGTTTCTCGCGTTCCTTTCTTTCTTTCTTCCCTCCTGGCCCTTCTTTACGAGCTTCTGCTGCTTTCTCGATGCGTTGCGTCTCGGTGTTACCTTGGAATCTGGACGGAATAAATTACTCCGGATTCGCACGTCTGGCGAAGACGAAACAATGGACGGTGAATTGATTGCTCGGGCAATTATCAAGCTAGTTAGCGGTATTATTAGTCGACTTTCGGCTGTAAACCTTTCCCACAGAGCTCTTAAATAAGATTTAAAAAATGTAGGTACACGGACATGTAACTTAAGTCACGTAACTGTTACTCGGGATTAACAAATGTATCTTTACTATGGAATAATACAAAAGCGCGGGACGTTGATAAAGAGCGTATTAAAATAAAAACGAGATTCTTAAGTTGGCGTCTTATTTACAAGACTCTAAGTAGACATAACCCCTTAATAAGCAGGAAATCGGGGAGAATCGCGGGACTGTTAGCCAACGTTAGCGTGTCGACGTGTTCGGCCGGTAAGTGACGTTTCTGAGAAGCTTGAGCGAGCAGCCGGGACACGACAATCGTCGTCTAAAATCTCTCACGGTGTGCCCTCCCCCCATCATTATTCCCGCATCACCCACGCCCGGCGTTCTCGGAGGCGCAGAGCGCAAGAGGAACGTCGACAGGACACGTCGAGCGTGTACACGCTCGAGCAAGTGGTGGTTGGCTTCCACGGGGGAGCTTAAGGGGCCCCGAAAGCTGCGCAAGAATTATCAGTCGCGTGTGATCGGCTGGCCGACCGAGTCGGCCCCCGACAAAGACTCTGGCCATCCATAATTCAAGCAATCCGGTCATTGTGTGTCCCCGCGCGGCCGCCCAGGCGCCGATTGCCTCTTTAGCCGAGCGAAACGGCTCCCTTCGCGCCCCTCGCGACACCTGCGACCGTGGTTCTTCCTCCTTACGTGTTAATTCCGATGCCTCCTGTCCTGCCGACACCCTATATCACGCAGCCTCCACCGTCTTCCGATGGAATTTCCTCCGTCCTTTTCACCTCTCGTGGGTGTTAATCCTTTGGCTCGTTCTTCGTTCTCAGATTTCTGGCACATGTCGTTCGGACCGCTAGAATATGCTAGGAATTCTAAGATCGTTCTCGTTCGAGAAACAATCGCGCGTTGGAAAGCGTCGGAAACACGAACCAGCCGCGATACTTGAACGGTTGAAAGCCTCGAAGAATTAGTGTCTTTTCGAGTGGCGCGTATCGATTCGTGCCCGACTTACCACGCCAGATTTGGGTTGAAAACGCCTGGTCAACGACACCGGAGATATACATACGAAACGGACCCTGTCCGCTGAACTTAATAGAGTTGCCATTAGGATCGAGAGTGCTCTCCAGCGAAGAGCACCGGGTTAGGGGTTATTTTCCGTGCTAGAAAGTGGCGGTACCGATTGAAATGAAGCAATTAGAGAATTACCATACGTAATACCGGCCGTTTCCGAAAGCAGTAAGCGGAGGCGCACGCACGTTCGAACGCGAACGCGAACGCGACTATCTGATAGGGACGTTTCCTCGCGTTTAACCGCAGGCATGCAACGAGCCTCGTGTGTGCATTCTTCCTATGTGGCAACTCATTAAGGATACTCCACGGAACGTCTGACCGCCATCGAGCCTCACCCCTCCGCCGAGGGTTCAAGGTCCTCCCGTTTCTTTTCCTTTCCATCGAGAAACGCGATGCAACTTTGCCTTGCTTCCTTTGTTTGGACACCGGAGAAAGTCTTGGACGGAAATCTAACCGTGTACCGTTCTCTTTGTATTTTCCAGAAACCAAACCATCCGGAAAAATTCCCAAGGACTCCGGCTGTATCCTTGGAGGAGCGGAAAAGCGCGGCCAACGGTGAGCGAAACAAAAATGATTCCTTTTTTTAATTATTCGCGATGGGAGCGAGATCCAGGAAGCTCGTCTCCAAAATCCTTTTGTATTATAATAGCCTGGTCGGGGATATTTAAAGGCGCGCGCGGCCAGCCTGTATTCAAAGCAGCCTTCAACTAATTTGAATAAGGAATAAAGTGCCTTTTTCGAAGTGATATAAGCGAGGGAGCCAGGTGAGGCCCCTCTCGGCCGCTGTTTATCTAATCTTGTCGTGCCATGTAAGGCGGGATGGGACAGGCAGCTCTTAAAAGTCCCAGCCACCGACGTTATTATTTAAATAAGCTCTCCTTCTTCTCTTTCGATGACACCAGTTCCTCGATATGGAAGAATATCGAGCAACGAGCCTGCCTAACGATCGTCAATCTCGATTGTGCCCGTTCGTCATATTTATTTGCATTTTTATGACATTCTTATCGACTCGAGGCTACGCAACAAATGGCCACCCTGTTGTTCGAACCGATGGGAATTAAAGAAAAAATTACAGTCCAAAGTTTCCGAGGGACGTCCATCAGGGACATTTTCCATTTTCCTCTATTAAAGATTCATACAAAGGTAGGCGGATCGTGGAGAAACGGTACGCGAAGAAAAAAAAAAAAAAAAAAAAAAAAAAAAAAAAAAAAAAGGAACTCGCCGTAGATAGGGACGCGAGATAAGACTAATGGAAACACGTGCCAATAACACGCGTGGAATGGAAAAACGCGAGCGTCCACCGCCATTGTGAACTCGGGATAAATCCCTCGGCCAAAAGACAATGATCGTATTAGAACAAAAGTTCATTTTTCCTCCTCTTATTCGAATTGCGCGAAAATACAACCAGGGTTGGTAAGAGAAATGGCAAAATGGCAGCGTTCGCGCGAAAGGGTGGCAGAAGTTGCGCGGAGAACCGGTTGGAAACGTCCAGTCGGAACTAACGCCATTGTCCATGGTTCGGAAGGGCCCCGGGAACAGGTGAAGACCATAATAACATGGAAACGATAGGCAGTCCTGGCGAGTTGGTTCTGCTAACCGCAGGGGCATTTTGTCGACACTTTGAAATTGTTTCTTCAGATTTTGCTGGTATCAAAAATTAAGGAAGATTGTCTGATATTTTATAAATACGAATAGGAGTTCCATAAAAAATTGTACGATTGCGATTAGCCTCCTGTGCTTCTGTATATTTATACTTTTTATTTCTTCAAACTCGATGCATATCATTTTTAGGCTTTTCGTCCAACGATACATAATGCATAAAGTATCGCAATGTACAGCTCTTATCGTGAAAAGATTTGGTCGTCACTGAAATATAACAAGGTTCTGCTAGACCAAGTGCCATGTTGTTCTTCGCAGTCCTCTTACCAGACGACGCCCTCAGCTTTTTCATTCTTTTGTTAAGTCCTTTAGAGACAACGTTTCTTTTCTCTAAGGCTAACTTCACACCACCGCAAAAGTGTTTTAAGGCAGTTTTGTTTCGACAGACACTTGTTGTGCTCACTTCCATCTGGAAGCTTTCTTCGTGCCTTCTTTGAATCAATTCATCGTCACGAGGATCCTCTTTAACCACACGCAGGCCAAGTCCCTGCCATAAATCGTACCAAAGCAAAATAACGTCGGGTTAAAAATGCCTTCGACCACGTCTGTTTCTTATACGAAATTTGGAGAAACTTTAGTCATCCGTTGGAAATGGAGGAACCAGACTCGGAATCCTGATTCTGGTCGAACGGCATCGATCATCGTCCGCGGGGGCGGCTCGAAAAATGGCCACCGGTCAGCTAATCGAGGCACGAGGCTGGTCACCGTCGACGACGACCTACATCGTCGTCCTGGTGGCTCGTGAACACGCGATCTGATAAGGCTAGACGTGCCTGCTCTCGTGCCGAAATAAACAGTCGAGCTTTACATAATGCGCGTCCAGAGGGAGAAACGATCCTGGCCGCGGAAAGGAGAGGAAAAGGGCCGGGAGCATGGTGCACGTCCGTTTCCGTGTAGGCTCTCCCATTCAGTCGATAAGTCATCCTCCTTCTCGTGTACGTCGAGGAAAGAAAATAAGAGAGAGAGAGGAAGAAAGAGAAGGAGAGAGAATAAACGGAAAGCTCGGTGGTTTTGTTGCTTCCTCGTTAACCGGCGAAAGCCACCCCTTGCACGAAAGCCACGATACCGATCGTCTCTCGACGGAAGCGGCCGAGTAACGATGCGACCACCGACTCGACGACGTTTATCGATTCCATTCCAGTTGCTTCCCGATACGTTCTTCTCTTTGGATTACTATCGCGGGGGTGTATACGCGAATATTCGTGGAATATTCGAAACGAGAAAGATCCCACGCTTTTTTTTCCCTCTGGAAGAAACGGATAAAGAGGAGCGAAGGAGGATACAGAAGCTACAGAGGTAGCGTGTCCGAGGAGCGTTTAAACGGCTCGAGACGGCCGGGTTGGACCCCTGGAACGAGCTAATTATGAAATTATGATAATTCTCGAATGGTCGCCGTTCCGGCTCGACGGCCGCCGTGCAGTTCCTTCTCTCGTTCTTAGTCTCGCGTTGGTCTTTCATGTTGCCAACCGTTCGAGGATTTCGTCCACAGCTTTCCACCCGCTCGCTAAGAAAAGAAACTTGTAATAATCGTTGCGTTATCAGGATGATGACGCGGTCTCGAGAAGAATAATTTCAGTAGATTTAAAGCACAGTAGTTAGACGCGTTTTCGCGAATCATCCTTCCGGGGAAAAATTAGTACGTTGGAGTAATCGGCCACTTTGCCTGGTTGTTTTCAAGCTCCATGAAGATAGAGCATCTCATGAATGGTAATTGCAAGCGTGCCGGCTCGAGGTGTATCTTGATAAGGGGCCGCGCGTTCGGAAAGTCGGAGAGAATCCGCGGGCTTCGTTAGAGTTATTGCATTGTTCTGTTCAATTCGCGGATAAAGCCAGCGCGGAGCAACGCGCGGCCCCGCGTTCGCGTGACCGTCGGTCTCGGCTGGCTAGCCTCACCGCGCCATCCTGACTTCTTCAAACTCTTCTTCCTCCTCCGTCCAGGCCGCCATTACGGTCTCCCAGGGTACCCGCTTCCATTCCGTGCCGTCGAGCCGTTTTCCACAACGATTTCTCTTTCCTTCGTTCGTTAACAGTTTTGTCTTTATTTCTTTTGAATTTTGGTTTTCCCGTGGCTTTCCTTGGGTCAGAGTTAACTCGGATCTACGTTAAGCTAGGTCTCAGTTGTTCCACGAGTTAACAAAAGTTGTTTTACGTTTGTGTTACTATAAGTCTAAATTATTCCAGCTCCACGTTGATCTTAACCAAATCGTCAGTTTGTCGAGATCAACGTTTTTCTAAACTTTGATACACTGTCATTTCCTAAACCTTTTCACAAATTCATTAGAAACTAATTGTAAGATGGATAAATTTCTCAGCTGCGAACAGTATTCGTGCAATCGGTCGCGTGCGGCTGTGCGAGGACAGGTGGCAGAAAAAGATCGAGGATCGAACCGAGAATTGGAGAAAACGACGAAGGAGCCGGCGAGGTGGGCGAAACGTGAGCATTAGCCCGGCGATTACGTATTTAAATGCGGTTCCGGTGATCAGCTGCCTCTGCCCATTTTTCGACAATAATTCCCGTCGTCGTAGCCCGCGGCAGGCCACGCGAACGCGATCTTTCGCTAACGAAAACTGCCACGGACCCTGGTATACCGATACAATTATACGTTCGGGATGATTACAGCGGCGCCGTGGCCGACGTGACGCGCGGAAAAAAATTGCTGCCACAGAAATTACCGCGTGTATATCAATTATGCGGGCCCACGGACGCAGTTTTATTAAATTTGCGCCGATCTCTTATCGGGTGCATCGGTTTACTTCGCCCTGGGAGACGCTCGTTAATTATTAGACCGAACGTTCGCGATACCAGAGTGAAAATTGCTCGGAATCTTGGAACTAGAACCGCTGTTTTTTAAACGAACTCAGGGATTCGGAATATTTTAGCGTATCTTAGGCGATCTTCGAGAGGTTTGTAACATAGGGGAACGACACGAATTCATGTCCGTGGCAACGGACAACCGACGATACGTATCACTCTTGTGTCATACAACGATCTTCCGTAGGGTCGATGGTAAACGCGTTATCACGCTGCGATCGCGGAAGGGTCCGTTTCGACCGGATAAACATCGGCGTTTTTAAAACGAGTCCCGCGAAATCGCACACGCCGACCACGTCGCAATTTAACAGCCTAATGACCGTCTCGAACCGTCGTGTTCCTCCTTGTTCACAGCTGATCGGCGATTCGATTCCCCGCCCTGCCAATTTCCCCTGTCATCTGCCTTCCTTCTACTCTTTATGCCTCGCTTTAAAAGTAAAACTGTGCGCTCTGACGTACCTGCGGGTCTCCGGTATTACGTTGATCAAAATCAGAGTTAACCTAGGCCGCCTCGGGCCCAAGATACTTTATCTTCGCACGATCCGAAGATTCGAGAATCTGCGTCCTCGAGCTAAACGCGGGTCCCGCTGAAACGCAAAACGCGGATATCCGTCAAAGACAAAGACCGTTGGAGAAGACTCGAAAGAGAGGTTCGCGTCAAGACAGGAACACTGGAGGAGCGAAACAGGGATCCAAAGGGATATCAGCATTGACAGGCGGGTATAGGAAGAAGCGTGGAGGCTCGAAGTTGGTGGTGAATCGCGGCCGGACGAGAGTAGAGAGAGAAAGAGAAAAAGAGTGAAAGAGAGAAAGAGAGAGAAAGAGAGAGTAGAATCGCGAATAGGTGCAGCAACAGCGGACAACAAGGCGGTAGAGAGGAGGGAAAGAGGCGAGTTCTTTGTTCGGGGACGCGAGGCGACGGCCGATTGTGCGACGCGTTGATAATTTTAAAACAAAGCCTCGCCGGCCGGCCGGGCATTGTGCAAAAATCACGGGGAAACAGCGAAAAAGAGGGAACGGAGTGGGAAACAGGGGAGGAAGAGAGAACGACTGGCTCGTTCGTTTGTTCGTTCCCTGGCAAACGACACGCGAGTGGGCTGGGGCCGGGCTTTTATCTCGCGTTTACGAAATCCCGAGCTGGCCTCGATCGACTAATCGACCGTGTCGACGCCAGAGATCCCCTGAAAGCCTCCGCCGGCAGAAAAAGCCTGTCGATACGCCTCTACCCAATGCCACTCCGCGCGATTCGTTTCCCGCCAAGATTACGCCACTTTCGATTCCTCCCCGACACGAGTAGACACGAGCGTACACCGCTCTTCCTCTTCTGTGCTCTACCAGCAAACTCAAACTTTGTTCGGGAAAATTTAACGCGTTGCATGCGACTCGCGAGGTATTTCTGGCTGTGCCCCTATCGTATGATATAATGGTCGTTCGAAGAATGAAAAGGAGATCGTTTTGTCAGGCATCGCTGTATGTGCATCGAACCCCTCGATGAGAGAGAATTGACAGAAACCTGGAAAGATAAGGATACGAAGCTAATCGGATCAGCGCCAAGTATATTTTAACTTCGGTTCTGCCCTTATCTGGGTATCGTTGCGTCGATCGGTATCACTGTAAAAAGCAGTTCTCCGATCTCGAAGAACGAAGACCGAAAATCGGAAACGATGGCAATACGAAGCAGATTTATCGAGTTCCTCGCCAGGATCCGGTCAACTTTTTCGAGCGCACGTTTTCCCAAGTGCATCCTATCAATCGACGGGAGCGTTCTGCAGCGAAACAGTGCAAATCACAGCGGCGCGTACAGCGATGCATGTCATAATGAACGGCTGGCGACTTTTTGTTTCGGTCCCGTCGGCCGGAAATATCGGCCATTTTGAATTTTCAATTTTCAACGCTCTAGTAAGCCCCTTCGGCTCTCCCGGCCGCCTCCCCCTTAGCCCCTGGCCCCCTCTTGGCCAGCATCGCCAAATGCACGCACGGAATCCATCGCATCGAACGATTCTCCCTTCGTTCGATTCGCTTTTTTCCATGATCCGTTCCCGAAATTTCTAATTTTCCGTGGACTCTCCAAATTTCACCAATTTTTTCGATCCTCGTCGTCGATCTGTCTATTTGTCGAGAGGAGGAGCAGCAATTAGAGGGAAGAATAAAGTCGCGAGGGTGTTAAAATTTATTTAAAAACGCGAACGCCCTCCGCGTCGTTTGTTTTTTTTTTTTTTTTTGTTCGGTTTCGTTTAACCATCTTTCTCCCGCGGGGAATTCATTTCGTGGCTGGACGATTTTTATGGCCGATCCTGCGAGATAGCCCCGCAGACCGGTGGTAAATATTCCCCTGTTGGATGTCTTCGTTTCTCCCCAGAAAATTGCCGTTTTCATGCATTCCTAATTAATGCGGCCTTTCTTTCGAGCATCCCGATTTATGTATCCTACAACCACTACTTTAATCGTCCCGTTCGATCTTCAACTCTTTTACATTCCGCAACGTCTCAAATTTTCCATCGAACGCCTCCCAAAACCATGCTCGTTCCCCGAGTAACTTCGGAGACACGAATCGATTACGCCATCGTTATGTACTGTCAACCGGGAGATCGTTCCCACTTCGGTGGACAATTTAATAACAGTTCGATCGGTATCGTTACAGATCATCCATCGATAGGCCTGTCATTCTACACCCATCTTTGTCGTTTCTGCAAAATACTTAAAAATACTTAAAAATACTTAAAAATACCTAAAAATACCTGTTGGAAAGAATCAA
Source organism: Ctenoplectra terminalis (assembly GCA_019453375.1). NCBI lineage: Eukaryota > Metazoa > Arthropoda > Insecta > Hymenoptera > Apidae > Ctenoplectra > Ctenoplectra terminalis. The sequence goes on along the minus strand of SMSQ01025470.1, from coordinate 79,375 downwards.
TTGAAACGAACAGGCATAAAACACAGAGGAGTATGTAGTCGCGCAAAAAACAATCCTCGGGGCAAGAAGATAAGTAACATTCCCCCATACAAATGTCGAGGTTTCCCCTGACAGTGGCGAGGAATTCCCTCGCTCGGCCGATAGATCGATCGACGGACGCTCATTAGAGATCGGTGACGAGGCCTCGAGCAGGTGTAGGGCCAGGTACGCGCACAGTTGGGTGAACGACACCTGCGAAGGCGCTCCAGATCGGGAAATTATGGCGCGTAGTCGCGCGCGATATTTATTGCTCGGCCCACTATCGGAGGAATCGTCGTAATTTATCCACGGCCTCCTCTCGTCCGACGTAGCGGCGTTAATTGTAGGATATCGAGCTCGTGGTTTCACCTCGAGAGTCGAGCCACCTTCCGCGATGATAGAGTAATTTACCGATTCATTAGCGCTTTCCACGCCGAGAGGTCTCGCGAATCCCGAGAATGTTGCACGGTGACTTCTGCGTTCAAGTTAATCTTCTACCCGGTATCTGGTTATTTAAAAAGAGAGAGAGAGAGAGAGAGAGAGAGAGAAAGAAAATGTAAAAGATCGGTTCCCAAGCTCGCGATTTATTGCGAAATCGGCAGGGTAGTCGCATGGAACGACGTTGATAGCGACTCGTTTCGCTTTCCGTCTCCTAATGGATACTCGAAAGATTACTACCGCGTTAATTGACGAGCCTGCCGACTCTTTCCAGTATCCACGGCTTTTCAATGCTATCTGACGTCTCTCGTCACGCCGTTCAATGGGAGAATCCCATTAGTTCGGACCGCAAGACGGGGAATTAAATCCTGGAACACCGGTCTTTGTTCCGTCCAACCCTTTCTGCCAGGAATTGTCTCCGAGAAACGTTTTCAACCATCCTGGATCGGTTTCCCATAAAATTGTTTGCCGCTGTTCGATGAAGTTTCTTCGCATCGAGAGGAAAGTCCAGAGTGACTCGATGATCTATTCTATCGGCGTACGCGTGCCTCGGTATTCTCGGAGGCTCATTCGCGTCGACATTCGTTAGATTCCAGCTAACGGTTTATCTCGATCGCGGATATACGTCTCAATTGCCTCGAGTCGACGTTCATCCGCGTACGATGATTTATAGCGCTGCTTCGTCGCGAATTGTTCATCGACAGACGTCTTTCCTCGTCGAGGAAAGTTTGCCGAGAGGTTTCGAAATAAAGAAGCAACCATGTTGCTTGCCTACGACTACGCGGAGGGTGCAACAACCCTCTCCTACCGAAAGAAAAATTAATCCTCGTAGAAATCGTGAGTTATACCCGCACGGACGTATACTTTGGCCGATTTATGAAGCAATTAAACTTTCTCCTTGTTGATTAACGAGGCCACGTGTCCGCGGGTATAATAACACACCGATCGGTGGAGAAAAGGAGTCGCGATCCTAATTTCTCGGGGTGCGTCACCGTGGAAAATCTCGCGGTAAATTTTCCACGAGTAATTGCCAGATAAAAAGTGCGGCCTCGGTTCTCGCGGACGATCGCGGCTCGCGATTAATAAATGCTGTGTACTCTTATCAGGCTTAGAATGTACTTATACACGTACGGTAGCTAACCGGGCTCGGCGTATCTGCCGGCATACTTAATACGAAATAATAAAAACCGGCCACGTCACCAGATAATCGTGAATTATCTACAGCCGAGCTGAACACGCAGATAAAACGTCACATGTGTGTCTGTGTGCGCGGTGGAAGCTCGCGTGCCAGTCGCTTATGCACGCTCGGTTATCTAGATGGTTATCTGGCCGGTTTATCGGTAATTTATCTGAACGGGCATTAGTTTTTGCCGGCCGATGGCGTGCACCCACCAGGCCTTAGCGAGGTTAGATTATTCATTATGTGGAGCAATCCTTCGCCCTTCTTGAGCACCCTCAAGGTGTCCCGTTGTTCCTTGGTATACCTTTTTTAGGGGGTGAACTTTGACCCTCTTCTCTTCTGGAAAGTCTTGGCAGTTCCAAAACGTCTACTTTTTTAAATGTTTCTTTTCTTAAATTTCTACGCTGTTGTATTTTAGAGTCTTTCCTTCCATTTAATCGTTCGCTTCGATTTTCGTAGCATCTACAATTGCGCTTGCATTATTTCCAGCGCATATCCGATGCACCCCAACGCATCGTAGGTATTACTTAATCAGGAACGCCAGATTTCGATAACGAAGCTTTCCGAATAATTGTATATCATTTCCCGGGACGCTTGCACACGTACAACCCACCCCCGTTCAAGGGGGTGGATATTCGTCTTCGGTGGCTCGGGTGGCGTGCATCGACTTGGCCCTTCCAGGGGCTAAATTATGCATAGCACGCCGTAATTCCTATGTATGTACGTGTGCAAGCCTACACCTGCTCGGGGAACGTCTGACGTTTATTAATTACGTCGAAGAATCGCGCTACCACGTACCGACGGCTAGAATTATTTTTGCAATCAGTGAAAATTTCACGAACTCGAGAAACTCCCTTTCCAAAGTATCGTTCGCGATGCACCTATTCGTGATTTCTTAAAAATTTGAATACGGTTACCGAACTCGAGGCATATTAGTGTGGGAAGCAATTTTTTTTTTAATTTTCTGCTTCGAGTAGCCTGGAATTTGATTCCAGTTCTTATCAAATGATTTTAACAAGGATACGTTTCACGGTTCAGGGAAACGAAAGATCACCCCCTCGGATAAAAGAGGAACGATTAATAATTAATTATTCGTCGATTATCGTTCGATCGACGCGTATCGTTATCGATGAAGTCGTCATTAGAAACCCGTTTCTTGGTTTTCCTTTCCGCGAGCCAGATGCGTCGATCGATGACTATCTCTTATTAATTATTAACCAGGGAAAGTGGCAGGGATGATTGCTACAAATGGGAACGCTCGTTTTCCAAACAGCCACCTTATTATCCGGCATCGTTCGTAACAATTTTCCCCAGTATAACCAACGATTATCAACCACAAATTATTCGAGCGATGTTCTTTTTCTTGGAATATTCTTGAAATATTCTTGGAATATTCTTTGAATATTTAATTAAAGTTGATACAATAAGCACGGCTAAAATCAGGAAATAAAATTCCCAATAAACGCCCGTGTTAGGATTTGGAAAAAAGATTCGGTGGTAAAGGGCAACACGAAAGCCACCGGTTCGTCCTCGTAAAAGAAATATATCGGGGCCGGTGATCTAGCGCCGCTGTGGAAGATAATTATTCACGTTTAGATAACGAACGGCCGGCGATGATATCGAGCGGAGGCGTCCATTAGCGGGGCTAAGCGTCGGCCCGAGCAATGGTATATCTATTTATCATCAGATAACGTGCCGGGAATTATCTCGAAAACTCGCCTCGAACGGCTCGATATCGCTCGCGTGTCGCCGCTACACGCGCCTACTCGTTCCACCTCGCCTCCAAGTCCTTTTCGCTCCGTTCTGCTCGAAATTTTCTCTCGTTTTCTCTTTTATTCGATAAGAGTCGCGAAGGAAAAGGTTTTTAAAAGACACCCGAGGAAATTTTCTTCCTTCGCGCTTCCTTTCCTTGAAATCTAGGATCTTTGCTTTGGTTTCTCGAATTTAAAAATTGGACGATAGGATTCTCGGACTCTAAGGCCTTTGGATCTCAGGATTCTTCGTTTTCGAACCTCCTGGATCAAAAAATTTAGGAATTTCGGTATTCCAGGATCCCACGATTAACAAATTTCAGGATTCTTAAAATCTAAGGCCTTTGAACCTTGGATTATTTAATTTAGATACCTTATTTCGGACCCTCGGACATTTTTCATCGTCTCTTCGATCATCGATCGGATCAGCCTAGGAGTTAAACATCGAGCCTTCGGTCAGAACCCTCCGGTATCGCGACCCGTTAAAGCACCAGCTATTAGAAATTAAATATTCAAAGGACGGGGGTTCACGCGAGTACAGGGCCACGAAAATCGGCGAAGAGGCAAAGTCGTGGGACAGGGGCCTCTCCTCCGGCGGGGCTTGTCCGGTAATATACGTTCTCTCACGGAAAGCCGCGGCCACTTCCGGCGTGGCTAACCGATTATATATTCGCCGAGCAGAAGGACGAAGTCGAAGAGAATCGGCCGTTTAAACACGAGCCAGTAAGCTTCCACGAGGCTTGTCCAGTGGCCGGGATCACGCTAACCCCTCGTTAAGTCATAACTTACCCCCACCCCTGCCTTCTCTCCACCGGTCTATCCTCCAGCGTTCTTATTTATAAGTCTTGCCCGACCTGAACTAATTAAATATTAATTAAAAGCCGTGAATTACAAATTATGCACTTTCCGCGGATCTCCTGCGTCGATTTTTCCAAGAGGAAATTTGTTGAAAAATACCCAGAGGGGTGAGAATGGGAAAGCTCAAGGATCGGCAAGATTTATCTTCGACAGCGTCGCGCTCCAACGCGATAATTAAATGTTAATTAAGCCGCAGGAATCGCCGAGTCAGCCCGTAGTGATTGACTCGTCGAGATACGCGTGTCTAAACGTGTCTAAATCCACGATGTTATTACTCCAACGAGCCTGATGACTCACTTACAACAGGATGGAAATTCGCGAAGCTGCCTTGGATGCAGCGAAGAAACTCGTGGCCTTCCATTCTATCGAGCAGTTTCAATTTTTATCGGTTCTCAAACATTCTTGAAAATTCTTGAAAATTCTTGAAAATTCTTGAAAATTCCTGGAAATGGTTGGAGAATTTCCAGCTGCAAGCTCGGTCGGCCGTTCTGCTCGGTTCTTCCAGGAACCCACGGTCGTGTTCCCCCTTTTTCCATCGCGAATCAACGCCGACGGCGAGCAAACGACTGTGACCGGCCGCGTTCACGGGTTATTAAATTCCTACGAGTTTGAATACGCAAGATCCGCGAACCTGGTGCTCCCTTTCCTCTCCCTTTCCTCTCCCTTTTCTCTCCCTTTTCTCTCCCTTTTTCCTTCGCATTCGTCGCTCGAGGCGCTATGCAAACCATTCGACGCGCGAAACACCCAGCCGCCAATTATCCCGGCCGCTGTTTCGTCTACCGTGTCCCAGGCAGGCATCGTCTGGTTACATTCATTTAGCCTGATATTTTTTCATTAGATCTACTCGAACAGAGCCGGTGCATTCGAGGGAAATTTCCCGGCGGTCGCGCGCAATTTCTTGACAATTACAGACTTCAACAATCGGCCTTCCGTGGCCGCGGGCCACTGAATAATTCGAGACGTCCGCTTATCCCCTCTAGAGCTCGTTGCAATTAACCAGACGAAGATCCATCGCCGATAACACAAGAGTCGCGCTAATTAATTAACTCCCACCCCTTCGCGATTAGCCAGCAATTTTCCACCGAGTCCCAGGGGAAGAATAGTCTCTCCAGGATAATTTTTCTATCGATCGTTGCGCGTTACAGAGACTCGAACACGAGTCAGTCGGGTCCCTGGCTTACCTCTTTTTCTCGGATCGTGCGAAAATTCGTACGGAGGGAGGGCCCTGGAATATTCATCCGTCCCCCTCGATTCCGTTTCCGACCGCGAGGCGAGCAACAAAAGACGAGCAGAGGGCAGGGGGAGGAAGAAAGAGGGCGAAGGTGGCGGGTCGGTCGGGATTTTAACAAGAATTTCGCTCGGAGCTGGCAAAGAGACGAGAGGCGGAAGGTTAGGGGGTGGGGGGCAGAAGCTGGGAAGATAGCTGGCCGAGAACTGAGAGACCTCTGCTTCCCCTCCCTCCCACGCGGACCCCGGGGGTGGCTAACCCATCATTATCGACAATTTATCAATAGCCAATAATATTATATTAAAGCGGAGGGCCCGCGTTCCGCAGCGGCGTGGAAACCGAAACTCGCGCGACGCCACCCTCTGGTCCCCACCCCTTGCCATGGACCCCCTATAGCACGCCAATGCGGCCGTATTTATGTTGCCTCGAATCATAATGTTTATGTTGCCGCACCGCCAGCAGGGGCGAGGCTTTAATCAGATCACCGGGGCTCGGTCCACGTGAGAATTCCAATTCATCCTCACCGTTGTCCTGTTTTCTAGTCTTTTCTAGTATTTTCTAGTCTTTTCTAGTCGATTCTCTCGATTCTTTCGGATCCTCGATTTTTCTGTCGGCAGTGTTTCCCGCTTGGAAGCTTAAGGGAGAAAATTGTATGGCTACGGGGTTTCTATCCAATAGCAAAAATGAGCCGGTTAACTCTCGTAGGCACGTCCCGACAGTATCCCGGCTATTACGATATTTACCGGCGCCTTAAGGAGCCTGTAAAGCCGGCGAAGCCACTTTGCATATCGTATAAGAAACTCGCTGGTGACACTCTCTGTTTGCCCAGACGAGATTCTTTTAATCTCGATAATTCTTGCCTCCCTTGCTTTACCGAAGTTCGTCTATTCTCGGGAATATCGGTGGTTCGGCGAGGTTGTCAGGAAATTGGTGAAAAATTGAAAAAGATAGAATCTGACGAGGAATGGCCGCTGCGCGGCGCGGCGTCCGCGGGTGCCTTAATTTACAAGAGCGATCGCGATCGCGCCGATAGCCGGTCTTGTCTTGGGATATAATTTAGCGGTAGTCCGCTTCCACAGACGATCTCTCCAATCAACCACTTAGCCCGACGATGTATTTACGAGGTGTTTCGTAATTTTCTCTAATTCGACGCGACTTCCCCCGTTTGGATCTCTCTCTCCCCAGCACGCGCCTTCCGGATCGGCTAAACATCCCCGAGAAGAATAACAGGAGACGAAAAAAAAATTCTCTTCCTGTCTCTCTTCTGCATCGTGCGTTATGCTTTACGGTAACCGCGATTTGTCTTCTCCTGAGCGACGATACCATCTACCTACGATAGATCTTCATTTGATGATCGCTTCGGCCTCGATAAGCATCGAGATCCCGTGGATAGATTCCCACCTGATGGATGGTGATTTTGTGGGTTTTGGAAATTTGACGAGCCTCCTTTCCATTTACCACCTTGAATCGTTCCAGCAATTTTCAAGGCCAAGCTGTTTCTGGAACCGTAAATCAAAGGGATCGAGACGATCGTACGGAATTCTGTTCGGTGGACAATTCCTTCGGCTCGTACTTAGCCCGACCGACAAAAACACAGGTTCCCGATCGCCGATATATCCGGATACATCGAGGGCCCGGAGAAGGGAGACTGGTAGACCGCGTGTCTGAAAGGATGCTAACTAGATGCTCGACCCCGAAAAGGGCTGGTCGATCTGGCTTGGCTCGTTCCTTCCTCCCCCACCTCCTCTTTTCTTTTCTTCGTCGTCTTCGTCGTCTTCGTCGTCTTCTTCTTCTTCTTCGTCGTCTTCGTCGTCTTCTTCTTCTTCTTCTTCTTCTGCTTCTTCTTCTTCTTCTTCTTCTTCTTCTTCTTCATCTTCTGCTGGTGGTTCCTCGTCCCCCTGCTGCTCTTCCTGTTCCTCTTTCACGGCGGCTGACCGAGCCCCTGCACCAGAGATTAAAAAGTTAATGGGGGGGCGTGCTGTGGGGGCGTGCTACGTGTACGTGGTGCCGGGATTTATGTCTGCACCACCGAGATATCGTTCCGCTCGAACGCCAATAGGCACTGGCTCGTTCTAAATCTCTACCCCGCCACCCCCTGGACACCCTCTGTGTCTGTGTACTCGACTTTCGCGAAACGAGCCTTTCCTCCTCCTCATTTTTTTTTTCTTTCCTTCCTCTTCGGCCACTTTCTTCCTCGATGATCATTTATTGGGATATTTTTCATTTTTACGGTTCTCTCGGTCTTGGAGTCTATTTTTGTTATGATCCACGCTCTTTACGATCCCCGATCGAAGGGACAGGTTTTTGCCTGTTCTTGGCTACCGCTGTTCGAATCACAGTACATACAGTCGAACGTTATTAAAGAAATGTGTTTCGTCAGACTTCGAAAAGCCGTGACGAACGGTTCGAGCCAATTGGCTATCCCGATCCCGAGAGGCAACCGTCTTCCGGGGTTTTCAGTGTCACGATTCGCCTCGCGATGCACGAAACTGATTCTCCGTTCTCGCAGCGAGGAGAAAGATCCCGTGGTCCATGGTTTCAGGTAAAAACTAGACGGAGCTTCTCGACAACTCAGTTCTTCCCATCCCATCTAACTTTCCATTCCATTTTTTCTCCTTTTAATTGCCGATAATTTATATACAGGGAAATATTAGATTCGTGCGAAACCGTATTAAACCAGACCCGTGGAAGAGAATGAAACAGGGGGAGGGCAGAGGGGGACAGCCCTCTCGAAGGCCTGTAATTATTGGCAAACATGAGCACTGCGGCCCATAAGATTAATTTTTACGCGAGATTGATGCCGCGGGATCGAAGGGTATCGACTGACGGCTGCTACGGGGAAGGCTCCCTCTCAGGGGGTCCTATTCTTTCCTCATGGACGATCGATTCCGCCTCTCCTAACGAGATTCCATCCCTTCGTTGTTGAGAATCCTATCGTATCACCCTAATTGCTCTATGTAACTTTGAGTTCCTTAAACGGATCGTCTTCGTTATTAAATTTCGAAGAATCGACCGTGAAAAAAGCGCAATTTAATTCCACGAGTTAAGAGTGACTCGTAATTTATAAATCCTTGTCCGGTTTGCTTCCACCTATTCTTTGCTAGATCGTAAAACTATAATTTATCGCGCGTCAAATTATTGACCCTGACGAATATTGGAGAACGAAAGGAACCCTATCGATTTCCACGCGTGTCGCGTACCACGCATTTTAAGGTAATTGGTACGCGATGAAAGGAGCAGGCACTCCACTGACACAGAATCGGCCCGTCGAACGGTTTCGAGTTTCGTCCTCGAGGCTCCAAGGTCCACAATTGCCGAATTAAATAGAAATTCTCGAGTAATCGGCACCGTGGTCGCTTCCGCGATCGACGTACAAATTTTTCAACCTTTCTTCCTCTTTCCTATACTCGTTTCTCGTGGTCCTGTTGGCCGGCGTGTGCAATACGCTCAGGGATCGGCTTAATCGATCGGCGGAATGCAAAGGCGGTTCTCGAAGCGCGCTTTACCGGCTTTAATTACGAGAGCCGTGAGAATTTCGGCCAACGCCGAAGATTGAGCCTCTCCGTGGCCTCCAAAGGGGGAAGGAGATCGCGTATCGACGTAATGAACTTTTGCAAAACCGTTCTTCGCTCTTCTTTTAGTAATTTGTACGGGCCAAGAGTCGTTTCTCGGACGAAAGAAAATATAGAAAGGGATACTCCGTTTGGATTCGGGTTAGGAAAATCGAGCGAAGATTCCCAGCGATGAGGCTTGTCCATGAATTACACGGTTGACCATTAAGACAAAACCCGACCTCTGCCATAACTCTCCATAGATTTATAGTAGCCGTGCAACGGAGGAAAAGGAGCCGGCGTTATAATCCTTCTGGTGTCCTCCGTGGTACCCGGTTTCGTCCCTTGGCTCTCGAAGGAACCTCTGCGAAGGGAGACGACGAGATACGAAACGGTATAGGCGAGAGAAAGACGCGGAACGGTCTCGGTTTATGCGCACGAACGCGATACATTAGCATCGAGAGACAGAAACCGCAGAAAATGCAGCTTTGTGTGGTGTCCACACCATCAGCTCGGTATAAAAGAACCACGGGCTATAAATATCGGCTTATTTACGGACATAGGGCCTGCCACGCAGCGGGGATAAATTCAGCAAAATGCCCATTTAATTAACACCTTATTTATTGAGACGTCCGGTTCGAGCCTGTTTTCCCGGCCACAAAGGATCCCCATCGGGGAACGAACGAAACGTTGTTCCTCTCTCGGAACTATTTACTCTCGCTCGGCTCATTCCCCCTTAATCAAAGGAGCGTGCCACGCGAAAAGAGCGTCGAGTGGCGGCCAATCGAGCATCGAGTACGCGAGAGAGTTTAGAAACGAAAACGTTGCGAGGAACAAAGAACGCTTAGCATTGTCCGAAAGGGGTGGCGAACAGTCTTGGAGTGCACTCGTAGAAACAATCCCATGTGCAACTGCTCTTTCTGCGATCTCTAACCGTCCAAACTTTTCGATCCGCTCTGCGTTTCGATTGGAACAAAGGATACAGGATGCAACGTTGTAGAAAATTAAAGTTTTCCTCGTAAGTCATCGGCGTGACAGGCGAAACGCTCGCGGCGAATTCTTTACGGCCCCATTTGGGGGCAGTTAACCGGCGGCGGGACTTCAATTACCCGGGCCGGAATTAGAACCTCGTTAAATAATCGTCGGGGAAGAGTCTTAAAGAGCCGGGGCGCAAAGTGGCCCGTTCGATCCATAACTCGGTCCTCCTGTCGGTTCTTCTTTTTACGCGCCCGTTCAGGTGCCACTTTTCTCGAAGATTCAGCTGCTGCCGATGTCTTCTTCTCTCCTCTCCCGGGCGCGGGGATCCAACGGCTACTACCGGGTGGTAAAGTACACCGGGACGAACCAGGCTCGGTTACACCTGCTTTACAAAAGCCGGACGCGATAACCTTCTTCTTCATCGCGCATAGTTTGCTTCTGCCTTCCTTTCCTTTTTCTTTAATCGTTCACACCGCTTCGGGAATGCTCGATCCTCTACGTTTTTCTTCCTCTCCTATTTCTGCGCTCGTAAGAATTAATATTTTCCGAGGATTCGAGACTCGAGAAAGTTGAAGACTTTCGAACGCTTTAAAGGGTGATTCGATCGCAGTTTCGACGACGTCCAAGAAGATGGAACGATGCTCGTCGACGAGGCACTGTTGCGAAGATGATTTTTCGAGGCTTTCGGAAGGCAAGAAGGTTCGATCGAGAGACGGTTGCTCGAAACGAAAACGGCGCGGCGGCTCCCAACTCCCCAAGGATCGTGGCCGTCCACAAAACCGAGTGGATTACACCTGCGCAGCTGCCCGACCGGGCAGGTGAATCCTTGACTCACCTGAACACCGTAGGTTCGCGTACAAAGCTGCCCACGGCCACGGCACGTTGACACGTGTAAAGAAAAATACAGGCTCGCGAGGCCCCGGGATCGGACCCCGGGCCTGGGGAAAAGTGTCTTCGAGGACACGAGCAGGTGATATCAATTGTACGAATTATGCTTGATTGACTTACGAGAGACGGACCCTCCTTTCTCGAGACACGAGCCATCGGCGAGCACGGTGTATCGTTTGGAATTTTAGTCGACGCGTGGTGTTTGTGGAGCAAAGTCAACTCTGAGATCTTACCTTAAATTCTGTAAGCGGGAAACATTTTTAGACTCTGGAATCTTGAAGATTTACGTTCGTACCATTTGAAACTTTGAAAATAATTCGGATCGAAGTAAAAGGAAAAAAAGCAAAGCGGCTCTGGAGGCGCCGACAGTCTATTCGCCATCGACTAACGAAAGCGAAGAGGCCTCTAAATTTCCGCGCAGCTGTGGCCCCATTTTTTTCAGCGGCCGCGTTCGCAATAGCTCGTCTTCGATCGGCAAATAAAAGCGGCCCTGTATCGATCTATAATCTGACCGTACGTGCGGTGTCTCTTTCTCTCTTCCTCTTTTTGCTCTTTTTCCTCCTTCTCTCTCTTCCGCCAGCCGCATGCAGCCGACCACGAGCCTCCGCTTTAGCCCGCGCATATACTGGCCAATCTTTGTAATTATAGAGCAGCCGCGCGTCCCATTAGCTCGGTGGCCCTCGTGCGCGGAAGAAGAAGAACTCGTCTCGGTGGAACAAGAACGAAGAAACTTCGTATCACTTATGCACCGGGCGACCACTGACCAGCTCAACATCTTCCAGACATCTCGACCGATGAAAACTTTAATTATTCTCCACCTGTTTTCCCTGCTCTTGCTCGGACGTTAATTTACAAAGATCCAGAGGGCTCTGGATGAAAAAATATTTCGATTTAAAACCGTGGTGTTGATCGCGAAGGCGCAGCAGCGTCTAGGCAGCGGGCGACGAACCTCGATGGACAGGCTGCTACAAGCGGAAGTCGGTTGTAAACCCGTGCAAACGGTTTTGTTCGCGAGGGAGCGTCGTTCACGCACGCGGGAACACCGACAATGATCCTGTAAAACACGAGCTTGTGGATTTACTGGTATGCCAATGAGAGCCTGCCCCTCGGAGGAGGTGTTCCTACGGCCGACACTACTCGTTACCTCCTTCCCTGATGTCATCATTTCACTGGAAGCGTCGTTTCGCCTCTGTCGATCAGCTGACTCGGTCTTTCCTACCGTGAAACCAAGCAGTCTTTGAAACCTGGAGTATATTTAAGTCTCGAGATATTAAAATTAAGAGTCTTGGATTTTGTGACCCTCGAGATTGGAATCCAGGATCTTTTATCGTTCTTTTGTTAAACCGGAGATTCCTGGATGGAACAACGGCTGAAATAAATCGGTAAAAGGCGACAAAGGTAAGGTGTCGAGGATTCGAACAATCCCGCCTTGATTCGGGCGTTGCTGTCCGCGACAGCGGCAGCGGTTATGGGGGCCTGTAATTCATTGGTTCCGCTGCAGGTGTTTTCGCTCCTTCGACGCGAGTCCGGCTGTAAAGGAACTATTAAATCGCGATTTTATGCCCGATCACCGACTCGCGTGCCCGAATCTTTTGGTACCTAACTTCTAATTAATCACCGCTCGACTATCCTCGTCTCTATCTTCCACTCCGAAACGTTCTATCCAAAACTAATCGAAATTACGAGTTACGATGTTAAAAGAGGAATCATTTGACAAATCTGACAGGAAGGTGCAACGGAATTAAGCTGAAATCGGTTGCACCGCATTTTCGATGCCATTCACCTAATTTTTTTGCCTCGACACCGCTTCGAACGCGTCGCGTGCTCGGCCGAGCCACGCGTCGTCCAGCAGGTGCGTCTCCTACCTGTGGATCGACCTTAATATCCGGCTCGATCCACGGATTCCTCGGGAACCAGCGTGGTTTTCTTCGAAAAACTTTTTGCAACGAATCAACAGGTCGATCGGTCAGCTTCTAGCGTCCTTTAACGATCGAGCCAACGAAGAACCGTGTCAAGAAGACGAAGACTACTATCTATCAGCGGTGTCTGGGTGGCGGGAAAAAAAGTGGGAACAACGTAATCAGCAATTACGACAGAATTTCCAGGTGTTCGTTCGTTCGGCGAACGTCGCGAGGAGATTTACTCGGTCGTTAATCTGTCCGGAGGAAGAACAGAGCAATAGGTAGGCTTTTCCGACGGCCAGGGACGTTCACCTGCCTCCGCAGATCGACTTTGCATTTATTTCCTAATCAGTCGAAAGTTCGCACCTGCTTTCCATCCGCTTTCAAACCTCCTCCCTGTCCTTCTTTCTCTTTTCTTCCCTTTCCTTCTTCTTCTTTCTGGCTGTCTCGATTCTCGATTAAACCGGTAATCGTTAAACCTCAATTAACGAGTTCTCGTACCAAAAATGGCTCGGGCCCCTTTCACGGTTAATCGATTTATCGGGCTCGCGTGATCGGCCGCGATGATACATAATTAATCGTTCCGGGAGAAACTGCGCGGGCACGATGATGCGCGGTTTATTTACATGATAATCAGTTGAAATTATGTTTCATTCTGTCCGGCTGAAAATGTATCAACTTGGCCACGATGACTGGGTCAGTCGTCCTTCGATCAAGCTCTGTCGCCGATTCGAGCTCGATCCTCTTGATCAACCCAGTTCGCTGCTCCGTGTTTCTTTTTCTCCTCCGTAGCGCAGAGGATAAATTGATTAAGAAGGAAAAAAAGAATGGCTGTGGCTACTCGTTCTTTTAAATGAAATATTTAGAACCTCGTTTGGAGGATTGCAGTTATTCGATGATTAAGTACGTACAGGTAAATCATTCGAGCAGAGTTAAGTAATGGTTATTTTCCCTCGGCCACGAAACACGCTATTTCTGGTCTCTGACTAACGGCGGCGAGTTACGTATTGGCCGATCGGCGGAAGGTGGCACGGCGACGAGCTCTCGCTCGCATTAACCGTACCTGTTACTTGCCTCCGCCATCGGTAATTAGTTCAGCTGCAGCGAGCGGAGACGCGTGCCCAGTGCTCGCTGCTGCAACCTGCACCTGTCGCCCCGGACGATCCTGCACGCCTTCATAAATACGAGGCTCCGCGGGTAGCGTAAGCGCGCACCACCGGCGACAGAGAGGGCCGATAAAAAGCAGCTATTAAGCTCGATTCCAGACGTCTGGGCCCGCCTGTAACCATACACGCCGTTGCACTTTAAATTTGATTTAGGACTGCCACGATCGCCTCTCTTTCTATCGGGCCGGCTGATGTATCGGCGGTCGAACGACTATCGCGTCCTTCTTTGCCGAAAGGGGAACGTGAAAAGGGGCATCGGAGATATGACGGACTAGAGGCGGATATAAATCGTAAGGTGGACGATCGAGGTCGAAAAGGAAAAGTAAAGTAGGCACTTTGGTCTGGAGATCTCGCGAAAAGCTGCGGACGATGGAACCTCGGACATTGAATTTTCGATCTCGGGACTCTTAGTAATCGAGGATACGCGGATTCTAAAATTTTTGATCGATAGATTTTCACCAGTCTCGAATCGGTCAGTCGAATTCACAGGTGTTCCACTGCTGGCGAAACGACGTATAGTCGATTCTCTCCCCTCGACGCGGTTAGCGCATATAGTCGGCGCATAGACGGTGCACCGCGATAAATCTCGGCCACGATACCTATCTCGACGACTATGCAAGCCAGCCAGACGGTTTCCTCGTCGTCGTCGTCGTTGAGCGTCGTCCCCTCGCGACGCAGCCACGACCGCGTGTCGAAGCTCGATCGTGGGCTCAAGATTCTCCGGGACCTCTGGAATTTCGATAACTCCATACTTCCGCGTTCCTTTCCTCCCCCCTTTGAGGAATTTATCCCACCAGCCCACAGGAGTTGGAAATTATCCCTCGGTTTCAATAAAGTTGGATCAATTTAGAATTCTATTTACCAATTGCAACAACTTAGAATCAAGCGGGCTCTCCGTTCGTGTCTCGGTTCCTCGAGTAGATGGGCGCAGTCACGAAACCGCCGGAGCATCGAAAATTAAGGTCCGCCGCGTCCGGCACGCGACAAGAAGCAAGCTGCAAGCGCGTCGATCGAGCGAGCGCAAGCTGCAGCCTCCAGATCGAGCGCAATCGTATGAATCACGCGGAACGCGACCAAGCTATCATTACGCTCGGTAATCACGGTCATT
Organism: Ctenoplectra terminalis; assembly: GCA_019453375.1. Taxonomy (NCBI): domain Eukaryota; kingdom Metazoa; phylum Arthropoda; class Insecta; order Hymenoptera; family Apidae; genus Ctenoplectra; species Ctenoplectra terminalis. The sequence goes on along the minus strand of SMSQ01025470.1, from coordinate 64,310 downwards.
TGTCCGAACTGTTCTAATCGAGAGTCGATATCGAGAGCCCCTTCCGCTTCGCTCGCAACCGCACCTTTCCACCGCTCGTGTCTTCGTTTTTGTTAATCGAACATTGTTAACAACTTCACGAGCAGGAACTTGGGGGAAAAAAAATGGGAACGAGCGGTGGACGTAATTTTGTCCAAGTCCTGGTCGAAGAAATTCTCGATGCACGTTGGGTTAGGAGTTTTTTGGCACTGCAAGAAGCAAGGGGGGAAGAAATACGCGCAACACGAGCGAACAAGGGTTAACGATTATTGCGCTGTAAATAACCACGATCCACCTGTGCGCGCTGCACCGCTTATAAAACCGACAGAACGTTCCATTGTTTTACATGGATGATCGTAAACCATAACGAGCCAGCGAATTTCTGTCTGCTTCCGCGCGATAATCGTTCGTCATTCCCCGGAAGAGTCATCGCGAAAGGAATCCCGGTGCTTATAAATTCATTCCAAACGAATCGAAAGGAAAACAAAAGAAGGATCGACTCGAAGCTTATGGTACTTGGACAGGTTTCCCTGGCAGCCGTGGAGAAAGAGCTCAAAGCAATATTATTTAACCGTTAAAGTCAGTCCTCGTTAGGCCGTGGCCGATAGAGGCGTGGGTCGTGTCGTCGTATATTAGTTCGGAAACGCCTCCTGCGGGATCGAGAGGGGTGATGGCACACGAGATTAATAGCCGGCGGGTCAAGTACACCGAGAGCAGCTCTACCGAACGAAGTTTACCTTGGAAATCATGGTTGCGAATCGAAAAGGCGAATTATTTCGATCTCGCAAGGTAAATTCGATTACGCTTTTATGAGAGTAACAAAGGTTCACCGATTTCCCTCGGTACGGTAAAATTTCATTTACCCAACTTGTTCCCGGTGCTCCTAGCGTAACTTCAATTACTCGAAACTCTATAATTTTTCTAACGTCGAGCCCTTTTATAATTTATCGCTCGACCGCGAACGATCGAAGCTTGGCAGACCGTTTACAAAAGTGGTAGTTGAATAAAATTTTGTTGGAATAAACGAAGCTCTGTCGTATCCCGTGTCGATCGACGAGTTACGATGTTTGTTCTGGATGAAACGATACTGTTAAGAGTCCGATCAGATTTTCCCCGATAAGATCGGGCGCAGCGCCGTTGCCAGAGTAATTGCACGATACTTTATATATTACGTTAAGTAATTGCCGCATCTGTATGCGCGTTTATGTAAGGCCGCGGAGCGAACAATGAGGCCCCGATTACGATCGTCTCGGAATCGCATTATCCAGCCGAGTCCACGAATCCTCCATGGATCCTCGTAATTAACACCGGCTGTAACTCTGTGAAAAATCCAGTTAATCTCTGGTAACGTTACTTTGAATACTCTGGAAATTAAATCCCAGTTATTCTCCCTCTTGCCATTGCGCTAAAATCGAAGCTCGAACGGTGGATCGCGACGCGTCGTCGCGTCGGAGAAAATGATTCGCGATGGTTACTCGATCGTCGATGTCCACGGGAAACAAACGATCGTCGGGCAGTCGCGGAAACCGAGGCGCCACCGCTTGGGTCCGCAACATGGCGGCCGACGCGGCGATTTACGATCGATGTCTTGTACCGCGGTTACGCAACCTCGTTCGCCGAGAGTAGGATGTTACTGTGAAATTATTGCGCCTACTTTTTCCGATTAATTAAACGCTGCAAGGGAAAAGAACCGTATTCTCATTGTTCCCTCTCTCTATCGTTTCAGATCTTATCGATCGCCTTTTGTATTATTATTTAGCAATTATACCGCTGATAATTGGGAAGGCTTCACGGTTGAATCGTTCGATTTCACAGAAACGAAGAATTCTACGCCGATTTAATCCCACCGGGAGGCGAACCGACAGGGAGACAAAGACATAGAGGGGCAAAGAAAATCCTAACACGATTCCGGAGACACACGGGAGCAGCCACTAAATCCTCCCCCATCCCTGGTGCGCCGGCAGTCCAGTTCCTGGACGCGTCGTCCTGGACAAATGCCCGGATACCAACGGTGGAAGCAATGCGTCTTAACACCGCCACTCTGCGAGGCGTCACCACCGTGCCGTGCAGTTCCTGCAGGGCCATTTTACGCCTTCGGCACGAACATCGAGCACGAGGAACACAGTTCTTCCAGATACGAGGGAAATAAAAGCATCGATCGCGTTTCTGCAATCGGTGAAACGAAGAAAACGTTTTTTCCCTTTTTTTCTCTTTTCCCTCTCTCTCTCCCTCTCTTTCTCTCTCTGGTAAGTAGCGTAGCGATTAATGCATGGCGTGAGAATAAAATAGTATCGGCGGTGAATTAATTGGCATAAATGTTAATTTTAAAGATACGCGAGTTTCATTGTCTCGTGCCGTGTTATTAGTCGGGCGGTTTATTAATCGGAAACTTGTTTAGATACGGAATTAAAAAATTAGCAACCAATTGATTCCCTAAAAAAAAAAAAAAAAAAAAATAGGAAAGAACGATCCAGTTTTTAGCTCGATTATATTTTGGCAATGTGAAATTTAAACGGGATACCCAGAAATGTTTATTTTAAATCGATACGTTGTTAAATTAATATCAATACAGATGCAATCGTTTTGTATCAGCGCGTAACGATTCTTTATCGACGCAACCGTGTACTTTGCGCACGATTTTAAAAGCATCCCGGGCAGCGGTAGTTTATCGGGGACACAGGTGAAAACGTAATTAAGAACACAGTCGATTAAAGCGCGTTGCGCGCCGCGGGACGGTGAGGTAAAAGGCGAAATAACCGAGAGGACTCCATGTGTGGCACGGTTAGCAGCCCATCCATTTTTCTGACTGCTTGTTGTTTCGCGCCAGGGGTCCCGCGGAGAGAGCCGCTTCGATCTCTCGAACCCCCGCGATCCTTCTCGACTAATCCCGCTCGAACTTAACCATTGCCCCGATACAATATATAATAATCGTAATCGAGGAACGATTCCTCGTCGAAAGTGGCGTCGTTTCGTCGCCATATTTCTTCCGATCGAATTTAATATCGGTAAATCGATTCGAAACGCGATCTTCTGTACATGGAAGCCGATTTTTCTCGACCGGCCAGCAACAATGGAAATTCCAGCCGTGAAACCTGGATGTTCCGGACGTCGGGAGCTGGTGTCTGTATAAAGCACGGTGTCAAGGGGTCCCGTGACACCAGAGGGAACCAGCATTCCGTGGAACGTGGCTCGGAGAAGAGAGAGGAATCGAACGGTTCCTCTCTCTAAGCGCCAGTCACGCCGCTCTCATCAATCTTGTTCGATTATTCCGTGATGGGCGAAAAAGAGCGGCGCGAAGGAGGTCCAGGGATCGAGGGGCTGAAGGGGTCTGAGGGGGAAACAAAAGGAAGGCGGGTCGTTATAAATGGCGAGGCGATTTGATTTCTATTAGGCGACGCATTGTTCGCTCCCTCTGGGGGATCCAGCGGTCGTTAATGAATTTGTGTTCGCGGATACGGCTGTGGAAAATGTTTCGAGAAACTTGAGACCATTTTTACAAGCAGAAAATTGCCGATCGTCTTCCTTTCTTTCTCGTTGGAACGTCGGAGGGCGTCGACGGGAGGTGGACCATCGCAAACACTCCCCGAAGTGTCAGTCTCGCGGATAATTTACGCCGTGGCTTTATGGGAGGCTAACTAGCGGGTAGAGCGCGGATAACACCTACGTGCCCCCTCTTTTTCAAAGGATCCCTGCACGAGGACTTCATAAACCCTGGCTTCTCTCGGTGAAACTTCTTCTTCGGAGAGAAATTCCGTGGAGGAATTTTCGAGGATCGTTTCTTAACTAACCGCGCGACGGTGCGATCGACGCGGAAAGGAAACTCGAAATCGGTCCCCCGATCGATCAGAGACTGTCTCCTCGCAGAGTGGACGCGACAATAGGCAGATTAGTGGCTCGAATGGATTTCTGGTCGTCCGTATTCACGTAACAGGATCAAATCGGAGAAGGAGGAGACGAAGGAGGAGGGGAAATTATAGGTGGCGGTGATCCGGAGAGCAAACAGGGCAGCTCATGCGGGAAATCGGTTTGCCCGCTCTTTCTTTCCGGTCCGAGCGGTTTCACGGTCGGCATTGTTAATTTTTCCTTGCCTCGCGGGTCCGTGGGACACTCGAAATCTCGTTTGCAAATAAGATTTTACGCTTCTCTTTCACCTCGAGAACTTCCGTCCTTTTTTGGTTTATATCCCCCTATCGCGACCCCTGGTTCGATACAGTTTAACGATCCCCGATGAAATTACCAATTAGTCGTGCTGTTTATGTTCCTCTCGAGAGGAACTGGCTCGCACGCGAGTCTCGGGTCTCGGGTCTCGGGTCTTCCTCTCTGTGTGTACAGGAGAGGAGCCAAAGGCGGGACAATGACCGTGAAGAAAAGCTATTACAATCGTCGAACGATTAGCCCGATCGTTTTTTGGCTGCCCCATCGAGGAGGAATCACGGGGAGGGCATTCACTGGCTTTATGAGGCAACAATGACTGGTCATCCACGGGCATTCGGGGATGCCTTATTTCTTATTTCTTCTTTCTTCTTTCTTCTTTCTTCTTTCTTCTTTCCTTTTCTTCCTTTTCATCCTCTTGGCTCGTTTCTTTCTCTTTCCCTGTCGATGATTAACACGCGCCTACCTTATTCGATCTGCCGAATACGAGCTGCCACGATCGAACGATTCGGTAACGGGAGGGCGCCGATAATTGCCGTTATTAAAGCCTCTGCCCTCTCTTTCTCCTTTTATCTCGGTCTTTCTTAACTAGTCGAACGTGATTTGTGCGATTTCTTATTCGCGAGCTGACACGACCCGCTCGAGAAGACGGTAAATCGTGCGGAGACTTTCTTTTTATTTTCCAAACGTGCATCGAATCCTTATTTAGGACTCTGAGAATATTAAAACTTAGAACCTCTCGATCTTGGATTCTCAGCTTTAAGAATTCCTCAACTTCGAACAAACTCCGAATTCGGAGATCGGAGGCCTTGCGCGTTCGATTTTGAGATTTTACGAGTCTAAAATTCGTAGAAATCAGGATCCTTGAATATCGGAATCCGTGGATCGTAACGCATCATCGATTAAACGTCCCTTCACGACTTTCGTATCGATCTAGAATATGTAGGTGGTATTTCTACAAGCTCGATCAAGCTGACCTTCGCGAACCTCCGTATCCCTGGCGTTTTTCCATTCACGTTCCCATGGGCGATCGGCTCGGCGCCGCGCGATCGCCGCGCTGACAGCTCGATCCTCACGTCCCCGCGACGTGGCGTCTTTTTCCAACGAGCCAACCGCCTCGAAACCCGCTCGACGCTCGCGAGAGAAGGTGTGCCCCTCGAATTACCATCCCGACGCTCTCTTCTCTTCGACTTGGGCGTCCAAATAATTCCCAAACTCCTCGTCTCTGCCTCCTCCAACTATTTACGTCTTCATCGTCCTGCGTCGTCTTCGACGAGCACCTACTAATGGGCTTTCCTTTATCGATGGTTCGCCGAGAGGATCCGCCGAGCTGTCAGACGGACGTCCACGCGCGAAATTTCCTTATCGACCGCGATCTTATCTACCCGGAGGAATTGGATTAACAGGATCAGCCGTTGATGCGATTAATCCGGTGGACGCGTATCGTTGCCGATCGAACCTTCTCCCTCCTTCGATCCAAAAACGAGCATCGCGAGACATCGCAACGGTGGAACGAAAAAGAAAGATGGAAGGTGATTGGTAAGGGAGAAAAGGGGAGAAAAAGGTGGAAAGAGAAGAGGCAGAGAGCGTGGCGGGAAAAGGATTCGAGTCGGTTGGACCCGGGGAGGTGCCGGGTGAGAATCGATCGGGGGCCGCGATCTTCCTCTCGAAAATCGAGCACGAGGGCGTCTCAGAGGCGTCGATGCCTCTCGTCTCGTCTCCGCGAGCCGAGCTTCATGATCAACCTGCAATTAAATCGGCCAACTGAATTTCGACGCCGGAACGTTCGTAGATAATTGAAGGATAAAGTGCCGCGCTTCTTCCCCGAAGAATCCTATCCGGATCGACCTCCCCTCGCGCGGTGACCCGGTCCTCGTTAAAATTAATCGCGAGGAAACATCGTGGATCGTTGACGATCTTCGGATGTATGGATAAAATTGTTGAGATCATTTCTATCGGGGAGAATTGTTGGGAAAGGGGTAGAAATCGAAGCGAAATCGTAGGGATTTTTTGGATCGTTTTCGAGAAGAGTGTCCAGGGGGGCGGCTGGTCGGCGGAGGAGGGCCAGAGGAGGTGGATCAGCATCGTTATTAATGGGCACGATTACTTGGCGAAACTCGCGCCTTTGTACGCCAGCCTCCAACCAGCCCTGCCGCCTCCCCCCGCCACCCGCAGCCACCCATAATACCCGCGCGAGCATTCTTCTTTTACACCTGTACGAGCCCTTCTAACTTATGCATGGGATCCTCCCACAGAAACAATGCACCCGCTCCTCTTCTTCCTTCCTCCTTCCATTCTTCCACTCTTCCACTCTTCCACTCTTCCTTCCACTCGGGTTCGACCGTTCCATCCACCTTCGCTGCTAATTGACCTTCCCCTCCGCCGATTTGATTTTTCAGAGTGCCAGGATAGAGTTGTTTCTCGTTAAAGTATTGTAAAATTAAGATTACAAACGACGAGGAATTTTTGGAATAGCGGACCAAGGGTTAATTGTAAATTTTTTTTACCGCTTTCGCGTTGCTTTCTTTCAACTTTGGACTCTGAATTCAGACATTAGATTCCAAAGTTCTGGGACTGTGGTTGCTCGAAAGAGGAAATGTGATTCGATTAGAAGCGGCAAGGTTCTACCCTAGATATCATAAATTTTCTCTATAAATATAAAAGCACGCGATATATCAGCGACAACTAGCTACGCTCGGTAAAAATCAGCCTTCGCCGTGTCAAGTGGGCAGAATCAGGGCTTCGTGGAAGCGTCGCGTGGAAATCCGAGCTAATTCCCGTCTTGGAAGTGCGTGACGCGTTAAACCGCGTTGCGTGCCACTAACAATAATAATGGAGACCCATCTAAACCGACGAGTCGCCAAGAACGGCCAAAAGATTCCTCTTGCCTCGCTCGGCCATCGCGACGTCGCTGTTACCGATCCGTGAGGTGATTTCAAACAAAATCCTCCCCGATTGATTCTCCGTTTCTCTCCGAATGGCATCTAAATCCTTCAGTTTCACACTCGACGTGAGACTGACCCCCGGTGCTTGACCCACGCGACGGGATACGCGACAGGGATTACGTCGAGCCCGTTTCGACTTCGATTCACCCATTTTCCTTAGGGTTTCCAGCCAATTCCTGCCACCAGGATCGCGTCGATGCGTCACTTTTGCCAAGCGACGCGAAAGGGACTCGATTTTAGACGGATTCCCTTCGATGTACGTAATTCTTCAGGGTGTTCGCTGTGCAAGGCTTACCATTTTATCGGGATGAACTTTTGGTAGCGTTTCTCGGTGATTTGGAGTTTCGTTTTGAAATATATAAGTAAGGGATGCTCGACGTAGCGGGCAGTGTCCTCTCGGACGCCGAAGGGGTAACATCGTTTCACGGGGAATTGATGCTGAATTTTTCTTTTCTATCGATTTATAATTAAATATATGTTTTCTTACCTTTTCCCGATTTATTTAAACCACTGTATTCTTTTTATCTGGATCAATGTTCCGAATGTTAATATTCTTTCGAACTGTGTTTAAATAAATTCTTTTTCGTACGCATTTTATATTATTAATTTTGTCGGTGGAACGTAAATTAAGAATTCTTGCTATAAATGGTACAAATTTATTAAAACTATTTTCTTATCTTTTTTTCTTATTTCGTATCTTCAAACAATTCTCGAATTATATTAACAATTTATTCCTCGGACCTTGATCAAACACTGATCAATGTATTTCTAAAATTTTTAACAGCGATAAATTTTCTGTTTCAGGATTGAGCCTCGAGGAAAAATCGCGCAATCCCTGAAATTCATCCACCGATGGAATTATCCGGTTCATAATCGAAACACAACGATTGGAAAGCAGCTGCGGTGAACCGCGAAAGGCAAAAGCGAGAAGCCAGTTGACTCGAGGACTTGGAAGAGGAAGGAGGCTCTCAGAGAGCGGGATTACGCGAAATCCTGGCCAGTTTTCCAGAAAACACGCATCCTGCCTCGAATAACTATTATCCGTGGCTGTTCCTTTCGATTCCTCCGGTTCTTCCCCTTGCCTCGGACCGGCCATTTGCCGGCCAGCTGCCGAGACTTAGTTGGAACCTATATACGAATTTAATTCGCCGTGAAACGAGCCCTTGCCTCCTCGGGAAGATCCTCCACCCTTCGTCCCGATTTTCGAGACCAATTTCAGCTCTTGTGCAATTTTTGCAGCAAATACTTTAGAATTTATTTTTCTTTTTTTTTCCTCTTTTTTTTTTTAATAGCTCAAGGGGTAGGTACGAATGGTAAGTATCAACCCTTTGGTTACGAAGGGCGTGTACAGTGGCTTCACAAAGTATTGGCACAGTGAGATATTTTTTTTTATTAGCTTTTCACGTTTTATTTTGCCAGTAGTAAATTGTTGTAATTGTACAAAGGTTAGTTAGTTGATAGGTGAATGCCATAGAAGTATAATATGGTATGCGAATACTTTTTGTAGCCACGGTACACTAGGTAAGTATTTATCGGTAAGATAAAATTATATCCAATAACGAATATCGGCTAATAAATAAATTATTTAATAGCGCGTATAAATAAACGAATAAACAAGCAGATAAACGAATAAATAAACGGTTAAATTATTGTTTAAGTTGCTGTATAAATAAATAAGCGGGTAAGTAGCGATAAATAAATAATTAAACAATTAGATTAATAAAGGACCGGTCAAATTATTATTTAAATCAATTTATAAATTAATAAACTAACAAATAAGCCAATAAACTAATAAATAAACGCATAAGCTAATAAATAAATAAACGGATAAATAAATTATCTAATAGCGCTTATAAATAAACGAATAAATAAATAGTTAAATTATTATTTAATTCGCTGGATAAATAAATAAGCAGGTAAGTAGCGGTAAATAAATAATTAAACAATTATATTAATAAAGGACCGGTCAAATTATTATTTAAATAAATTATTAAATTAATAAATAAATAAATAGACACATAAGTTAATAAATAAATAAGAAATAAAAATTCCTAGGTTTTTGGTCGAAATTTTTGCCCAAAATCTCGATTTTGTATTAGAAGAACATGAGAGCATGGAAAATATTTTTATTTCGCCACTTCTTGGAAAATGACGTCACATTCCAGGAATTTCTGAGAACCACAATCTTAGGTCCCCGAGCGAAAATTTTGTCGAAATTTGGACTTTGTAACAGGAGAACATGATAGCCGAGGAGGTATTCGAATTTCGCCACTTCTTGGAAAACGACGTCAAATTCCAAGAATTTCCGAGAACGTTAATTTTCAGGCCTCGAGCGAAAATTTTTGTCGAAATTTGGACTTTGTAACAGGAGAACATGACAGCCGAGGAGGTATTCGTATTTCGCCACTTCTTGGAAAACGACGTCAAATTCCAAGAATTTCCGAGAACGTTAATTTTCAGGCCTCGAGCGAAAATTTTTGTCGAAATTTGGACTTTGTAACAGGAGAACATGACAGCCGAGGAGGTATTCGTATTTCGCCACTTCTTGGAAAACGACGTCAAATTCCAAGAATTTCCGAGAACGTTAATTTTCAGGCCTCGAGCGAAAATTTTTGTCGAAATTTGGACTTTGTAACAGGAGAACATGATAGCCGAGGAGGTATTCGCATTTCGCCACTTCTTGGAAAACGACGTCAAATTCCAGGAATTTCCGAGAACGTTAATTTTCAGGCCTCGAGTGAAAAATTTTGTCGAAATTTGGACTTTGTAACAGGAGAACATGATAGCCGAGGAGGTATTCGTACTTGGCCATTTCTTAGAAAATGACGTCAAATTTCAAGAATTTCCGAGAACGAAAATTTTCGAGTCCCCGAGCGAAAAATTTTACTGAAATTACGACTTTGCAACAGTGGAATATAATGTTAGAGGAGGAATTCGGCGTTCGCGGATTCCAGGAATTTGACGTCATTTCTTGGAATTTTCCAAATTTATTTCGCGATATCTTTTGGTGAATTTCTCGTCAATTTTGCAAGTTTTTAATATTGGCTGTTTTCTTTATCCTTGAGTGTTCATAATTATTTTTAATGTTTTTTTTTTATTTTTCAATAGGATATTGTTTAAATAATTGTTGTTCAGGATAGGATTGAGAAAAGGATAAATAATAAGAGTGTGAAATGCTGTAAAACTATTGTGGTTTATTGAAATCCTTGTAAAATACATTTTGTACAATAAATTTACAATAAATAATGTTTTTTTAATGTATTTTTCATTTCCATGATGATCGCTACTGTTGGAGGCGTCCTATTGGTTGATTCCTGGTCCAGGGCAGTATTTCTGTAACAATACAAACGAACAAAGTTATTTTTAATGCATAAATAAAGTTTTAAACAATTTTCTATCAATAGCTTTGAACGTAACTTTATTTTTTAAGGTTCGGTTAACAATCTTAGCTATTTTGCAATGTTAATTTAAACTAATTATAAATTACAATCTAAATTGTTAATTAACAAATGACAATACTTCTACAATAATTATCTAAGCTAAATTGTTAATATTATAGAGAACTAAAATATAACTATTGTTTTTTAATTTTTACAATATGTAATAATTCTATTTGTTAATAATTTTCCTCATTGCAAATTGTTAGTTAACCGTTGGCAATAATTCTATGACAAATAAATAAACTAAACTATTAATACTGGGGAATACTAAAATAAAGATACTATTTTATAAAACTAAAATGTGTAATAATATTATTTATACTATTGTAAACAATTGCAAATTGTTAGTTGCAACAGTTAGTCAGGGAGCAATAATTATACCATAATTAACCGAGCTAAGTTTCTAATACGAGTGGAGAAACCTAACCTATAATTGTTATTTTACTATCTACGATACGACTAATGTTAGCAAAACTAGCAATTTGCAAGAAATAATTAATTTCAAAGCGTTAAATATGTGAAACTAAACTCCATTCTACAATACCCTTCACCAGATTTCCAAAACTCAAAGAAATATACGCAAACTCACCTGAAAAATACTTTAAATTCGCCGGAGCAAACGGCTACACCCTCCCCCTTCGAAGCCTTGCGGCAAACTGAGCGGACTACCCCTCGTACACATCCTTATATCTATAAAGCTCGGCGGTCAAATTGCAAACTAACTTATTTCTCGGGCTTGAAGAGTAAGGGCGGGGTGTCTTTTTAATTGCACCATACAAAGGAGCTTCTAGGCTGTAAAATAAATAATTTTATCGTTAAAATTACAAATTTAAGAAATATAAAAAAAAACATTTCCAAACTCTGAACCAACTTACTTTTCGTGCTTAAAGAACAAGTCCGTGTTCCTTCTTTTTTTTTTTCCAATCTGTCCATACAAAGAAGCATCCAAATCGTCACGTTGTCGTTCTCCAAGCTGCCGTTTCAATTTTACATTGCAAAAAAGGCCTCAAAACGAGGAACCAAATCGCTCCTCGCGCTTCCAAGGTAAGACTGAGCGCTCCGTTCTAAATTTATCTAACTTACATCGAAAAGAAATCGATCGAGGGCCGTATAATTTTAAGAACCAAGCTCTCCGCTTGGTTTACACCGTCAACCGCAGCTCGGAAACAGCTTCCTCGGCCACGTCTCGGCCGGATATCGATAGCCATCAGCCGGCACGACGGAATTTATTCGCTTTCGCGAAAGCCGCCGACTTATCTCGCGCACCGGCCTTTGATTTACATGTAAACACCTCGTGCCGGCTCGATAACGCTTAATTAACTTGCACCTGTTAATTAATAAGGGCCCCGTCTCGGCCGAATTGAAAATTATTCCCTCGATCCGTTTGGAAAAATACTGCAAACCCCTCGATCCTTATCTATTCAACCGTCCTCTCTCTTCGAGAGGGTAGAAGAATATTTAACTCCTTCGGGACGGAACGGTTTTGCACGTTTCATCGCAACGAGAAACCGATATCTTTTTAACACGCTGGGTGTCTCGCCTAAAGTCGGATCGTCGTGAATAAATAATTTATTCCTAACTTCGATAAAAATCGTAGAAAAATTTCTGCTTCGTGTTTTACTTTTTGAAAAACTGAACGAGTCAACGCTAGAACCACCGACGATCGAGGTATAGTTTTTTCTACTGAAAATATAAAAGTTAAAGGTATTAAAAAAAACATAAAGAAAACATATATATTGCTAAGGAGACCTTTATCCATGGAATGAATAAAAAATCACGTAAAATTGCCCGACAGGCATCGTAATTGATTTAAAAAGTTTCTCCGAGAAATAATGAATCGGTCGTTTTGAACCCTTCGGTACTTTCAGCGTTAAAGAGATATCGATCGTCGAGAACGCGATATAACTTGCGTTTAGAGATCGAAAAGGTGTCCTGGTTTATGCGTGAATTATCGTTAATTTATTTTAAGTTAAAACCTTTTTTTACAACGATATCTTACAATGTCGCTTTATACATGTTCACGAAATCAGTGTCGTCACGAAAACGCCCGTCGTCGATTCCACCGTCGACCTCGAGGTGTCCCTCGTTCGCTCCTCTTTTTCATCCCCTTCGCGTCCAGCCGCCTCTTCTCTTCCTCCCTTAAAAAGTATCATATACCGCTATGCGCCAGTGTTCTCCGTGTCTTCTCCGTGTCTTCTCTCTGTCCACGTTCGTGTTCATGTGTGTTTCTTTATACAGTCTACACGCTACTTCCTAATAATACTATTTTATTAGAATAACCTGCCCCCTCGTTTCTCCCGCCGTCTCTTAATCTGTCCTGTCGCGGTCAGACATCCCCCACCCTTTTTCTACCTCCTGCTCTCGTCAGTCTTTTCTTTTTCTTTCGTTTCCTTTATTAAGCGCCTCCGGAAACCACCACGCCGTGCACTCGCTACCCCTTTCGCCGTACCCTCCGGCTGACCGATCTTCGAGCTGCGAGAATCGATCTCGGAGCTTTGGGTGTCGATTCTCTGCATCGTGGGTTGAAATGAAATTAAAAAATTGTTTGAAAATTGTTTCACAAATAATTAATTCAGAACCTTTGATGTTGGGAAGGATTGGAATTATTGTAATTACTTCCTAGAATAATGAGAAATGAATTTTAAAAGTTTCAAAGCACCCCCCGTATAAGAAATATGGGAGGAAGAAAATTTTTGTAAAATTAAAATTCGAAGGGCGATGGCTTTCCAACACGGAGGATCAATTTCGAAACATCTTGGTCTCGGGTTAGGTTTCTCGGAAGCACCGAGATTAATTCTCAAAGGGTCGAAGATGGCGAGCGGAGGGTTGCTCTCGGCTTCCTTTCGGTGAAAAACGGCCTAGCAAGATCGAGAAAAGAAAGGATCACAATTGCGGCGAATCTGGTCGGCTCGTGCCGAGTGTGCCCGCGCGATTAATTAATTAATTAGAAGGAGAGATTAATGAATAATCGGCGATACCGGCCGATCGGCGACCACGATAATAGTAATAAGAATAATAATGATAATCGTCATTCACGGCTATTAACCTTTCTCGCTCGCGATAAATCGTTTTAATTACCATCGCGCGCTCCGACTATCTAGATGCAAATCTTACGATGCGCAATTAACCGCTAATTTATGCACAATCACTTTTACTCCTCTCTCCCCCTCCCCTTTTGACTCATTTTGCTTTTCGCCAGCCGCGCACTCCCCGCACACACGCTAACTATTATTTATAATATTTATAATATTTATATATATATATATATTTATATTCATCTTCATATATATATATATAGATTTTTCGTTTATTTATATATTTATAATATTTATATATATACTATTATTACAATGATAACGGTACACAATCTCGAAGATACAAAATTTACACCGCGTTCTCCTTTATTCTTTATTTTATTTCAATATTTTTTTTTTTTGTTTTTTTTTGTCTTTTCGCTTTTTTCAATTTCCGACTTCTGTGCTCCTTCACTCGTGCCTTGTCTCTGTCTTCTACCGTTTACTTTTTTTTTTTTCTTTTTACTTTTTATTATTCCATTCGCAGAATCGTTTCCCAACAACCATCGATTTTTAATCCTCGACAGGACGATCGACTCGATCTGGATCACCGGAAACTTCGTATAATTTACCGACTTTTTTTTTTTTTTTTCTCTCTACGCGTGCTTTTTATACACCTAACTTGTTTGCTCGCTATCGCTAACCGGTACGACACACGACGCGACCATCGAACGACTGGACGCCGATTTTGCTGTAGAAAAATGATCAACTAGAAGAACCTATGATCGCGCTCGACGCGAAGGAAGCGTGGTACTCGATCGCTAGAACGTCCGTATAAAATATGTTTCCGATTGCCAGGCTTGTTCCGCGTCGAACGCGGCGAGACTCTTCGATTAAAGCTAAACGAAAGGGGGACGAGACGAGAAAGATCGGCGTCCAGTGGTCCTAGCGCGGATATTCTTGATAATAAAAGAATTTTAAAATTGCACAATGTCTCTCGGATACACTCTTAACCTATTTCACTGGCCTCCGAAGACCGATTCCGATTCCCGAGGGTTTCATACCCTTCCAGATAATTGAACACCTTCGAAAAGTCGTCGCGAATAAATAATTGTTCTCTCAGCTCCGCTTCACCCTGTAAGAATCGTCTTCGAAGCCTCCCCGTGGGGACGATTCACTGCAAGGGGGGGTTGCACGCACCCCTTGCGTGACACGCACACCACGCACACCACGCACACCACGCACGTAATAGAAATTCTTGCTTTTTAAAGTAATTATGGTCTATATGTACAGAGCGCGTCTAATTAGACTCGATACAAGTTAGCTGACTTCGTTTGTACTTGGGGCCCGGGCTCGACGGCCCTACCTTGTGTGAAACTTTACATATTTACAGCGACGCGAGACCGCGAAACAAAAGGGGCTAACGGGAGGGAAAGAACAAAAAGAAAGATAGAAAGAGAGGAGGGAAGAAAAGAAGGGAAATCTGTTCGCGATTCGTCTCTTTCTTTTTTTTTTTTCTTTTTTTTTGTTTCATCTCTTTTCTTTTCGCACGTTTTATTTTCCCCCGTCTGTATGCCTCTCGAAACATCGTCTCTCGGACATCGATCGCGGAGAGAGAAAGAGAGGAGAGCTCGAGCTCGCGATTACGTTAGAACGAGAGTGGTGGGCTGCGTCCTGAGCTGCTGATCACTCGCGATTCATGTGTACTCCGATCGCCAACCGGTCTGAAACCAGACAAACAGAACATCCATGCGGTTTTTCCATACAGAGAAGAACCACTAATTTTTTCTTCTTCTTCGCGCCCAATTTTCTCTCCCGATCTATTCTAATTTCGCGACAGGGATACACCGTGGAGGCTAAAGGGATGGAATTCAAGGATGGAATCGGTTACGATGACAACTATTAATAATCGTTAACAACCGTTGCACGTGGAAAGATTCTGACCAGAGTGGATGAAATTGGCGTAGAGAGAACACTCGAATACAGGCCAAAATCTTTCTCACGCGTAACGGTTAAAACATCGTGAAACCGATATCGCAACCGCTCGAAATTCCCGATAGAAATACAGAAAAAAGCGGACTTACCATCGCGTTCGTCGTGGCGGCCAGCTGGAGACCCTGAAGACTCGTCATGTGATGGGAATGGGAGTGCGAGTGCGAGTGAGGGTGGATCGGTGGCGGAGCCGGTGGCGCGAAGCCCTGGTGGAGACCACCGGCCACCCCCACCCCCGTGTGGTACATATAATGTTGCATCGCTGGGTGCATCGTGTGATGATGCTGCGACGTGCCTGCAATCATAATTTGTCCTAACCTTTTATTTCCTCTTCCGCTGTGAATATCGTTCTAACTTTATTTTAAATATAACCGAGTAGGAACGAGAAGTTAAAAATTCGTGCGATAAATCAAGAAGAATAAAAGAAGAAAAAAAGAAAAAAAAAAAAAAAAGTTAAAGACTAAGTATTCCCAAGTCGATCCTTTGTAACGTTACTTTCTTACTAAGAGGTCTAATTATAGTAATTATTAATAATAAAGCGTAACTTGCTTCTCACGAGCGAACAAAATTGCGGTTGCACAATTTTAACGTATAAATATGATCGACGAGCGCAAGAACGGAGCAAAAAGGGGTGGTACTTACCCATGGGCGAACCGAAGCCGGAATGGAAGGGCTTGTTGTCGAGATCGAGGTGTCCACTGGCCTTGATCATATCGCCCATGACGCCGCCGAGGCCTAAGCAGCCGCCGGCCTTCTTCTTCTTGCTCTTCGACGACAGCTTCCTGTTCCTCGTCTGAATGCCCTCCTTCTTCATCGTCAGCGGCCGATTCACCTGCAAGAGTCGTAGCCAACAATTCGTTGAGTCGATCGGTATTAATCTAACGCGGCTTCCAACCAGCCAGGACGCTTCGGTATACAAATGACAGAGCGGAATCTCTCAGGGGAACCCGGTTAATCGCTCTTTAACGCGTAATTAAGCGATTCGCGTTCACCCGCCGCTGATTACTCGCTAATTTACATGCAAACATCTCGCGAGGAAGAAGAAAAAAAAAGAGAAAAAAATCCTGTCTGCTCTAATAGAGACAGAGGGGAGTTTTTTTCTCCCACGATGGGTAATTTTCGTCTAGACGGTATCATCGAGGAACGTGCTTCGACCAGGCGAGCGAAAATCGATGCGTTTTCAAGGGATTTCTTTGTTCGACCGTTTCCACGATTCATAGTTAACCGCGTCTGGGTGATCCAACAGGAGGGATCGACCGTAATTCGGCAAATTCGAGCAATTGCGTAATTCCGAAAAGAGTCGTTGACCGTCTGGACGTTGGCTTGGGTGTTCGAGAGACAAAGAGAGAGAAGGAAAGAAAGAAGGGTAGAGAGGAGCAAAAGGGGACTTGCGAGGCGGAGGACGAGGGAGGATGATGCCTCCACCGCCACCTCCAGAGGCTCGTTCGCGCATCCCGCAATACCAGGAACCTTTTCCTTAAGTTGGCAGTTGCGTCACGTCGCGGCAACTACAAAGCGCGCCTCCGCCTCCTCCTCGTTCCCCTCCTGCCCTCCCGCGGCCCGTGCATTTCCTCCTCCGCCGCCGCCGCCGCCGCTGCCGCCTCGATGTGCAGCACACCACACTTGCATACCTAGTTATTTCGTACTTAAGCATTGCACGCGCACCGCGAGCATCCGCGCAAGCACACGCACGCATAATTGGTCCTGCAACGTTGAAACGTGCCGCCACTGCGACTCGCTCGTCGAGTTATCATCGATCAATGGTCTCAAAGTTTTTGGGGCCTTGTCCTTCATTTTTTAACGCGAAACCGATTGTTCTAGAGTCGTCTAATTCTGCGCTATTTTTAATCGAAAGATCGACGAGTCGACGATGACGCGATTCCGGGAATTCGACATGGAGGGTGGCTCGAAAACGCAGTATTTTGCCGGATCGACGGATGAAGCTTAATGAGCGAACAGAAGTAGCAGTAGCAGCAAACGGACACGAAAGAAAGCTCGAATCGATTTGAATACAATACGAGCGGCTTTAATAGGAACCGAGCGACGAAACCGAGCGCGAGGTGCAAACAAAAGAGAGAGAAAGAGAGAAGAGAGCCGGTGGGACAGAGACGACCCCATCCGCGGAGATTCGAATGCAGATTGATGTGGTCACACACGATGCAACCGCACACCGATCGCATACGAAATCGCGCCGCGAACCCGCGCCGGGTGGGGTCAATGAATGAAAGATCGGAGATGAGACTTCTCGCTCGAATTTCCTCGCCGATCTTCCAATATTAATTCTCCGTTCGTTCCTGGGATTTTAATTCCTCCGTGCCCGTCGATCTTTGTTTTCTTTTAAATTTCCGAATAATTTCAGATCATCTTTCCGAGTCATCGTTCTCATGGATCGACTAAAACTTTTTATTTATTCACGCAAGCGATTTTAGAAAATAGTTTTTCCGTTTCAAATTTCTAAAGCTTGTCACGCGAGAAACGCGACCACGTTGGAAAGGAAAGGTGTGAAACGGTAACAGAGATGAGTCGATAAAAATTCGATTTCTAGCTCGGCTAAAACGTTCGCGGAACGGGGCACGGAGGAATGTCTCGTAGCCGGCTCGTCGGGGGCATATCAATTGGCGGCCCTTTGCCTCGTTCCTCCTTCCCCGTAACGCGATTTTACAACTTCCTCGCGGGACAAAGCTGAACGCTCGGCGTTCGTCGAACGAACGGCTTCGTCCCTGTGATTTATCCGCGAGTCGCGCTTCGAATGAAAAGGAAGTGTGAGAAACCTTGCGGTAGAAACGGCCAAAATTGCCCCTCTTATCGGTCGATCGCCGCGTCCAGGCCACACACGCGTCTATCTCGAAACTAGCATCGAGATCCGTATCGGAAAAGACAGCGGCCCACTGTTTACGGATTCCCCGACTCGGCTATTTCCGTCACTTTTCCATTTCAAATTTAAATCGCCTCTCTACGCGCTCCTCCGCGAGATCCTTCTTCGAGAAGACACACGATACTCGCGATTCGAATCGATTTCGAACAAAGTAGCGATATCCTGGACAGAAGGACCCGGTTTTCGTGCCCCTCGATCCTTAACGTCCGGCAGGAGAAGGCCTGTAACGCTCGAAGGTCGACGTTTCAGGTGTCTCCAGCTGGAATCGAGGAATACGCGGGATGCTTTCTTCTCCGAATCCCTCGCACGAGCTGCGGCTCCGATTTCTCGTGACTTTCAAACTACTTTTAGCGCGCTTTGTGCCACGGAGTATCCACCGATCCTCTTCGCGAATAAGTTTCAACGAATGTTGGGAAAAATAAAAAAGAATTAGAATATCTCGTAACGAAAGATGAGCGGAGGTCGGCAGCAGGGTCGAATCGACATCGGTGCGTCTAAATCGAGAATAGGCGAGTCTTTCCACCATTTTGGAGCTTGGTTTCCGGGGGACGAGGATCGTCCTCGTTCGAGGAATTTCTCCGGCGACCCCGGCGACCCTCCGGCCAGGATTTCGAGCGGCGATTACCATATTTCGAGCAGCCGGTAGCTCGGCGCCGAGAGCACGAATAATCCGTGTATTTTCGACTAGCCGTGGCTCGATGGCGCGCGCGAGCGCTATCGGCCCGCTCTATCTTAACGACGCCAGATCTGTCGTTCCGCGTCCCTCTCCTTTCTCTTCCTCTACCACTCGCCAGCAACGGCGTCTATCTCGAATCTCGGGACAAGCCCGGGGAACAGCCGTATACCCTCTGGTGGCAGGTACAAGAGAAACTGCCGGAGACGCTGCTCTCGAAATGATTGATCTCTCGCCCGAGCCTCCTTACATACTTGGTAGCCATCGATTCTCTTTCCTTTTTTTTTTCTCCTTTTTTTCTCCTTCTTGCTTGCTCTCTTTTCGAGGCTGCTCCGAGATCCGGGATCTTTAATTTCCTCCACGTGGATTCGTTGTTTGTTGGGCTCGCGAGTCTTTTTTTTTTTTCTGTAACGTCGGACGTTACCGATTCGGAAAAATGTCGCGCGCAATTGGAACGAGTCGCTCCACTTTCCAATCGCGAGACAAATTTTTTTTCAACCCGGGTATTCTCTTCCTTGAACAACTTCTATGTTTTTTTTTCTCGTTTCACGAATTTATACCGCGCTCTTCGATCGAAAATCCGCCGAGGCGCAGAACGGGGCGCAGCGTCCCGTATTTTTCTCCAGAACGCGCGATCAGTTTCTTCCGTTGCCTATACGGTACCGAATTTTCAACATTGTTGAACGGAGAGTCCGAAGGAACCTTGGACGAGTCCACGGACCCTGGCTAATCCTCGCCGTCCGATTGTTCGACTGAGGAAAAAGAGATTCGGTGCCCGAGACTGTAACGTGTCGGCTTAACGTCACACCAAGACAGTCGCCTATTCCAGCTTACCCGCTCGAAGAGCCATCTCCGGTCTTCGCTAAGGAACAGCTCGGTTGAAAACGCAGCTACGTACTTTGCGCGTTTCCATTTAACTGACAGCGTTCGAGCAAGAAAGAAAGAAAGACAGAAATAAATAAAGAAAGAGAGAAAGAAAGTATCTACCGAGAGTATCCGAATTTATTCCCCCTTCCCCACCCCCGTGGTGGAGCGTGCACGGCGTCCCATGTCGCTAGGCGGGGCGGAAGGGAGCCCTACGCTTAATTAATGATTACCAGGAAACGTGTCTGGGCCCGGCCTTTATGCCCGGCATTAACCAGCGCGAGGATGTTGCTGGTGCTGCTGTGTTGCTGCTGCCCGCAAGCGATCCCCTTCCTCCCTCACCTTCTCCCGCTGATCCAACGGATAAACGTCACGAGAAAACGCGAATTAAGCCCGGCAACTTGTCGCCCGTTTAATAGATCGCGTATCTGGAGCCCCGCGGTTCATGCGACTTTTTCACACTTTTGTTTCTCCGGGTTTCCCATTTTAAATATAACCTGCGCAACTGGGGTCTTTCGTTTCCTCGTCGCTTTACGTATTCCCTTTTTTCAATTTATCGTATAGAAATAACTTCTAGTTTTTAGAATTGTAATTTTTTTCTTTCTTCTCCGCCATAAGTAAACGAAACTAATTTATCGATAAGCGTCGAAATTTGGAATTCGAGATCCAGAAACCGTAAAGAGGAGTCAGAGAGACCCACTATGCGTTCCTCTTTGAAGCAGAGATCAAGATGTACCGATAAACCGAGAGAGGAGGGAAAAAAAGCGGCGTAAATTCATGGAGGTGCGGACAGTGGGACTCATTGTGTCATCGGGGGCCAATTAGCGCGAGCCGCAAACGAATCCTTATCGAGATCCCGAGAGAGAGAGAAACGCGGCTGTATTTTTGGCCTACCCCTTTTGAAGGAGCAAAAACCGAGAACAAAAATTGCGAAAAATCGAAGGAACGAGCGCGCGCGCGCGCGCGGTAACAAACGCGAATTCGCGTCGAAGAGGAATCGTGGCAGACGCGACAGAGACTGCTCGCCTATTAAGGTCGACGCCCACCCATGGTCTGTCGGAGATTTCCGCGGGGCGATCGTTCTGCGCGTGAAATACGCCGAGTTCCTGAGAAAAACTCGACGCAGGATGTCCGTTTTTCCCTCTTCCCTTTGTCTTTCT
Organism: Ctenoplectra terminalis; assembly: GCA_019453375.1. Classification (NCBI taxonomy): domain Eukaryota; kingdom Metazoa; phylum Arthropoda; class Insecta; order Hymenoptera; family Apidae; genus Ctenoplectra; species Ctenoplectra terminalis. The sequence goes on along the minus strand of SMSQ01025470.1, from coordinate 43,177 downwards.
CGCTGCTTCCTGTGTCACACGCCGTTGAGCACGCTCCACCCCCGCCGCCTCCTCGAGGGGGATTCTGGCGACACTGTTCGCACGTCCGGCGACCCGGCGAGCACCCTAATTGTTGGCATAACAGAGGGTTGTGCGTGGTGCTACGCGGAAGGGCTGGCTCGAGTGGCCACCCGGTCGTTTCGAGGAAACAATGGGGCCACGATTCAGCGAATTTTAAACGAAAAAAAACATTCCTATTGCTCTCGCAGGGTACGCGTTATAAGTTTCGGGGAGAGATTCGCGGAGAATGCGAGTAGAATCCGGCCGCTGCGGCCAGGGGAAGAAAGAGGATCGAGGAATTAGGTTCCACGGTACGACAATGGGGACCTCGAGAGGCTCTCCCGCGACAATAGCGATCCGATATTACGTTACACGGGCCGGTTTACGATCGGTGGCTTCGACGGTGGCCAAAGAACGACCTTTTGCCTCCGCTATTTATCGAAGGACCGCTTTCATTCGCCGGATCTCGTATCCGTCGCTTAATACCGAGCCCCCCTTTGTCGGTGTCTCCCTTCTCGAAAACATTGTATCGAGTGGCACGGATCTTCCGTGTCTCCTGCTTCCTCTGTACTCTCGATCGTTGGGCAAAGTTTGAAACGGAAGTCCGTAAAATAGTAGCCGGGGACCGTTCGACGACGTTCAAGCGGAATGGAAACGCAAAAGGTACCGAAGCGTCTTGGCGTCGCGAACGCGAGACTCGATGCTCGAATCCGATTGAAAGACGGGTTCATTAGTCAGCTAGGGATCCAGCCAAGGAAATATCGATACGGAGGGAATGTATGATCGATTACTTACGTTGTGCAGCTTGTAGTAGAGGCCGCACGCGTTGCAGACTGGCTCCCCGGCCTGGTTCCTCCGCCAGAGCGTGGTGGTCGCGGTCTTGCAGTTGGCGCAGCTGGTGCCCGCCCGCCTCGCCGCACTCTGCAGCGACAGTTTTGGAAAAGAAAACACACAGATATCACACCTGTAAACGACTTATCAATCGGTGGAACAAATACGGCGAGCTCGTGTACCGAAAGCATCGAGCAACGACACCGATCGATACAGGCCGACCAACCGAACCGAAACGTCCGAACAGAAGATAAATATCCATAATTTAACCCTTTCGATAGGGATATTTATTCCACCGACCGAATACCGGACAAGTTTCCAGTATCGCTACTCGCGTGCAATTTTTAAACATCGGAGGGATCGAAGACGTTCCCGGTACGACCCAATCGCGATCGGACGTTGCGAGATTGCTCGAAAGGTCCCGTCGAGTTTATTTTCCCCCTCTGAGAGATTCGTAGAAGGAGAATCGAGCAGCTTCCAGAATCAAGAAGCCACGAACCGAGCCGGGATCGCGTGAAATCGGCCGCCCTTAATCCCCGTCCCGAGGATTGGAAACGTGAGCCCGTGTTCTTACCTGTGAGCCAGGATCACGGGCTCGTGAAAGGATCGGAAACCGTCTCTGCTACACCTGTTCCCCCATCGGCAAACACTTCACGAGAAGAAGGAGGATTCGGTCTGGTTCTCGTCTCAACAGTTACCTATTCCTCCCGATGGTGCTTCTTCCGTGCAACTTTTCACGGAGAAGTTGTATCGAGCCTCGCTTCGCAAACTTGCTCCCAACTCTCCATTCATCGGCCACTTAACCCCCCCGAAAACGAAAAAAGAGCCCGACCCTGATGCATTGTCGGCGCAGGCAGAAGGGAGGCACTAATGGAAAACCGATTGAAAGCTGTTTGAGCGAAAACGCGCCACCGAAATTGCGCCCCCTTTGTGCCCCGTCACAATGCGTCTCTCGAGCGCGTGTCCACGAATATAAAATGTCCTCGCAACTGTTTTCTCTCTTTCTTCATTTCCCTTTTTCCCGTCGGTGTCTTCCCGTTCCTCTCGAGAGTCCTCGAGAGGCTGCCTGCTCTTTGTCCAGGGACGCGACGCAACGATTCCTCCCCCTTTTTTTGTTCTCTCGAAAGAACAGCGGAGGTAAACTGCCATAATCGCGTGGAATTCGACGGTTCGATCCCTATTTCTGGTCCGCTACTAGTTAAAGATTTTGCCAGAGGCCAGGCCACGGATAGCCGAGGGAAGCGAGGCAACCATCAACGTGCAAGACTGTTTACTCGGTCGGTGGCGGGGGTGGGATAAGGGGCGAGAGAGAAAAACGCGACGAGAGGGGTGGCTCGTCGCGCGGTATGTAATCATGGCTTATCTGGCGGATCTTATCGGGGTTGGCGCGTAGCAAAAGGGGTCTGCAGGGTGCTCCGGGCCCCGACGAAACCCCTCCGCGTGGAATCAATACGCGGAGAGCCAGCTCATCAATATAGAGGTCCCTATCTGCTCTAGATCTTTCACACCCTCGCCGCGTCCAGCCTTTCACCTTCGCGCCCGCTGGCCTCCGACGCGAGGGGACGGAGGTTGCCTGAAAATCGTCCGCGGCCTCTCGGGTCTAATGGTTATTAAACGAGGGAGAAAGCGTGGCTCGTCGAACGGAAGGAGGTGTTCGGTCTGCTCGTGAGAATTAAATTTCGGATCAACGGTGCTCGGTTCGTAGGGTTTGGAAAAGTTGGAACGGAACGGAACGGAACGGAGAGAAATAATGCTCGATGGAATCGACTCGGACGGAGCGTTCAATTTCGAGAATGACGCGAGAACGACAGAGGACGTGAAAGAGGAGCCGCGGTCCCTGGTCGAACGAAAAAGGGGCGGCAAGAAGGCCGACAGGAAATAAAAGCACGATTCGAAACCGCCGCGCCGGGTGGAAGGAAGAGCCTCCCTCCGGAGACCGGAGCGACCGGGTTTGTGCTCGCGGACAGACAGAGGAAAGGTAGGGGATGGGGGCAAAATAAAATCCATGCGAAACAGTCGAGAAGCAGCGGGCAGGAAGAGCCGGAGAAAGAGAGACAAACTGACGTGGGCCAGAGACGAGCAAAACGAGATAATAAGGGAACAAGACCAGCAGAAAAATCGAATTGAAATAAAAGGAGAAGGTCCGAGGAACGAGGATGGAAGGAGGATGGAAGGAGGATGGAAGGAGGATGGAAAGAAGATGGAAGGAGGATGGAAGCAGAGGGAACGAACGGACTACGGGTAAAACGAACGAGAAGAGAAACGTAGATGGCCACGAACTTCAGAAATGTCATATCCGTCAGTGTCCACGGTTGTGTGCCTCGAGAAGGCAACCGGTTCCTGGCCGGATCGCGGGTTCGGTATTGTCCCCACCCTGCCACCCCTGAGAACGCCAATTACACGGTCGATCGATGGTCCCCGTGAGCTTTTCTTGGATCGCGGACACTCCCACGTTTACGATTCCACGATTGAAGCATGGTAGAATTTTTATCTTCCAACGGGCTGGAGCTCCGCGATTCCACGAGGCAATTCGATCAAGGCCACCTCTCCGGAGGAATATCTTACACGGTTCCAGTCGCCTAATCGCCCAACAATGCGTGCACGGGTGTCCCGGTTGAGCAGTCGCTCGTTCTCCGTCCAACGATCCACGGATCCCTCGTTCGACTGCTCGACCATTTTATTCCGAGAACAAAGGTATTTCTACTTTGATTTCTCGTACAAAATTGTTCGACTGAAACACCGTTCGAGAATTCGGTTTTTAAAGATGGAAGAGAACAGGCTCGCCCTTTTGGCGCACCAGCTCAACCATCGTCCACGGGGATCTAATCGTGGCGGGTTCGCGAAGAAAAAGACTGGCAAGGAGGGCGGCGTGATCCGTAGAAAACCGGATCGTACGTGACTCGGGACGATTTTTCAAAGTTAATTGCCAACGAGTTATCGATCGCTCGTGACAGACGGCGCGGGAGTAATTATTACCGTTCCCTGCTCCAGTATCCGACTCTCCGAACGCCCATCGAGCGCTCGTGTCCTTCTTCTTTCGCTTTCCAGTCTCGATTTCTCGGAACCGCTTGCATAATAGCCGGTCATCGGAATCGAGCTACCGCCGCCTCTGTGTCACTTTCGATCGATACACCCGCCGCACCGTTATATTCGCTCCTCGTAAACTCGCGCTTCGATAAATCTTCCGGCCAACTTCCCCTCCGTGCCGACGCGTCCCCAATTGTTGGACGATTCCGCGAAAACTGCACGATTCGGCGGAAGGGTGAATCGATCCAGATAAAAGACGCACTGTGCGTACACCGGCGGTCGTCGATCCGCTCGTTAATCACCCTATCGGGCTAATTAATAACGCTCAATAGCCCGACGGATGCATCTTGCGTGGCTCTCCGCTCGGTATCGGCAGCCACGCCACCGCACCGAACCGCTTCCTTTTCCTCTCGCTTTCGTATCGATATCGCGTTTAATTTTCCCTTTTCATTCCACGCATTCTATCCCACAAAATATTTGCAAGCGCCGAAAGAATCGTACAATTCTATGATTCGAACCAACTAACCGGTGGATCGAAAAAAATTGTGGAATCGCGCGAACGAGGAGCGTCCGCTCAGGGGTATCGTTCACCGGTCTCCCTCTCCCTTCGATCCTCCCATTTTATTTATTCCCCTAGCAGGGTGCTCGCCGCATCGGTATACGAGCAATTTGTATCCCGATGAGAACAATGTTTGTATCGAGCTTGTATCGGCGCACTCCCTCCGCTTCTAGTCACGATTTAGTCAAGGATACACGGAGATCGTTATCGGGTCTACGCTCGTAAAACGATCGTTTACTCGTACTCGTACGATCCGGCCGGAAAAGTCTCGATCTCCGGCCGGCCTGGTAATCCTCCGATTTACAGCAATTCTCTTTGAAAACAATGGGAGGGGCACCGATTCGACGCGCAGTTCCCTCGAGCGGTTGCTCGCGCACCGACCGGGACCCTGATTTTATTTTAATTGCGTTTCCGATCCTACGTGTACGCTGATCGCATCGCCGCGCCGCGGTGATATACGCGATAATTTATGCCTCGTGATTTCAGACAGGAAACTATGCCGGCTATGCGATACACACGTCGGCTATTGTGTCTGGAGAACCAGCCCGGTTAAATATCGCTCGCTCGCGATTCCGCTCCGCTCGCGTTTCCCGGATCAAAAATTTCCCGCGATTCCGAAATTTCTAACCGGCCGAGGGACCAACAGGCCCGAAACCTGTTATACCAGGCCCAATTACCGTACATCGTTGAAACGAGCCAGCCAGCCAGCCAGCCAGCCAGCCAGCCGATAACTACGTGGCCAGCGTTCGGCAAACCGTTCGATATAGATGAACACACGAGGCGTCGTACGCCTACCGGGCCACTACTCGCGCTGCACTTATATGCAACCGCAGCCGCATAATATAATGTACCGGTGGTACCGTGCACCGTGCGCTTGTGACTGTGACAAGCAGTGGTACCACATTCCTAACACTAGCGCGCGCTCGACCCGCTCTCGGTGCACGTTCTCCTTCCCCTTTTGTCTCTCTTTCTTCCCCCGTTCCCTCTTCCCATCGCGTTTTCCTCTCCTCGTCCTGGCCACCGGCTAGAGAAGGATACGAACGATGCCAGGGTCCGTGCAAAAGACGCGCAAACTAAAATATTGTTCGCAATTGAGGCGCTTTCCGGCCGCTCGATTCGACCCGGTATCGAACGGAACGAGGAAGCGCGCTGCCTTGAGGAGGTCGTGTGAAAATCGCAGCCGTTGCCAGCCACGTGAACGCGGTCAGATTTGTTCGATTAATATTAATGACTCTCCATATCTGACGTCTCTCCGACTCGTCGACAGGTTTTCCAGCTCAATTTTTTCCGACTCGACGCTGATAACCCTTGGGTTAGGCGCGATACCGAAGGACGCTCTTTCTCAGCTTTTCCAGGAATCGTGGAAAGTAAGGTCGCTGCGCTTTTTACGCCTTTTTTTTTACGCTTTCGATCGAGTCAACGAGTCAACGAGTCAACGAGTCAACTCGGCTCGCCGAGTAAGTTCTGTTCGTGGAAATTTGAAAGGTGAACTCGGATACCGAAAAAGACGAAAGGGAAATCGATCCATGGGAGTGCACGCGTTCCACGAACCGCGTCACGGGTTCTCACGTATCGACAGCGCAACAGGAGGGAGTTGCGGGAGCGTGGCGTGCGCTAGCTTCGAGTATGCCGGCCAATCTATATGATAAACAGCCTAGTTACGCGGACACGCGTGCAGGCCGCGTTCAATAAGTCGGCTAAGACGAATGTCCGATTCCGATGTCACGCGAACCGACCATCCTAGCCAAGGATTTCTGTCTCCGACCACGAATTCCCGATTCCAATCGATCGAATCGTCCGAATCGACCGACTGGATCGTATCGGGCGACGGAGGCGTTGGAATTGCTTCGCGCCAGCTCGCGACTCACCGATGAATAATATTCTATTAAGGGAAGATGCATCGGCGAAGCGATCATCGTTGGTATTTAACGAACCAAAGGACATCATAATAGACTCTTTGTACCGTGCGATTAACCAGCCTCGCCTATCCTTGAGAAACTCGGACCCTTAGCCGAGCGAAACGCTGATGGACCGAGATGAGAGAGAGAGAGAGAGAGAGAGAGAACGAGGCGGACCGATCGAGCCTGAAACCGGTAGAACGTATCGAAAACAAATTCGCATCCAGTGGAAGAAAAGTGACGCGGTATCTAATTAATTCGCGAGTCGAGGAAAAATAGAGCAACCCGTCCCACTTTAAAAGATCGCGGTCGGAAAAGAGGCAGGAGGCAAATTTTCTGGCCCCAAGGATTCAATTAATTTCTTAATTACTTTTCCTCCAAATAAATCAGCACAGCCTCCCGGTGGATTTATCGTTATTGCACGGCTATCCGGCTGGCTCGTTTAATGCCACGCCGTTTTCTACGGCTCGTTGCTATTCCGGAGAAGCCGAGATGAGACATTGAACAGACCTTGGTCCGGCCAGGCAACCTTTCACTCATCTTCCATCCGCTCGACGGGCAACAACGCAGAACGCGGATCGACGTGGCAAACGATTTTCACCGCGTGCCCACCGCACGCCGTGACGTAGCCGACCACGCCGTTCCGTCGATCGAGCTCTCTACCTTTCTAATCACTCCAACCACCGGCTAGCCTTAACTCGTCATCGCGAACGCTGGACGTCTACACCTAACCGGCCGCGTTCCTTATCGTTCGGCGGGTTCGCGTGGAATTTCGTTGCAATTTCAGAGTTCCGGAGGTCGAAGGAACTCGCGGCGATAAAAATTTTTCCCGCCGCGGAATTTATACGCGCGGCGATTCCAGGATCCTCGAGAATCGCTTTCCTCTATTTCGCGTTTCATTGATTTTTTCTTTTTTAGGGACACCGGGAATTCTTGTCCTAGCAATTCCAAAAGTCGAGCCTCGTTCCCATCGGTCGGACAACATGGTTGCTCGCACGCCCGAAACGAGACGGAAAGAAGAATCTTGAGAGAGAAAGGGACGACGGCGAAGAAGAGGAGAAAGAAAGGTAAGGACCGTGCGGAGAGCAGAGCCACGGGGACACGGTGAATTTATTTAAATTGCGAGCAATGTTCCAGCGTGTTCAGCAGCTTCTTCTGGGCCGGCGCAATCGAAATCGAGCAAAACGAACAGCAAAGCGTGCTGGATCGCCAGTTTATATAAGGCGGGGAGAAGTCGAACGGTGGGTCGCCCCGTGGGACAACGCCACCGAACCACCTCCGCCGTGAGCTCCCTCTTTCCCTCCTTCATTTCTCCCTGCCACGCGTTTTTTCTCCTCTTTTCGACACTCCGTAGTTCCGTTTAAACGACGCGGACGCGAACGAGAGCGAGACTCGACGACGAACCATACGAAAATCCCTTGGAATTGCTCTTCGGTAGACGCGAAGAAGAATGATTTCTGTTACGAGGAATCATTATCGCCAAGGTTATAAGAGTTTTATTGCAAGGTACAAGGAACGGTAGTGGCGATTTTTTTCCAACGGGTCCAGACTTACGGAGTAACATCGTTAAATAGATACCCAGAAGCCATCGAGCCGGTTTCCGGCTTACGCGTGCTGTGCACCGCTTGATTACACCGGTCCGGATCGTATCCGCCTCGTACCGCTCGCCTCTTCACGGATTATTAATTGGATCGCAACGCGGAACTAACAATTATACCTTCCATTTTTCATGCTGCCGTTAGCCCTAGCGATTTATCGACGAACTATCGAGAGAGGAACTCTCGAGGAAGACGGAGTCCCGTGGATATCTCCGTGGAGAAAGAGGAAAGATGCGCGACAAAGAGAGGGCTTCGAGAAAGAAAATAACAGCGAGGAAACGCGTGCAGTCACGGGGTAGACGTAACGGTACGCGTCGAAGCAACGAAATAAAGCAACCGGTAATTAGTTGGCGTCGTATGGAATTCTCATACCAGCACCGAACCGTCTACCTACTAATTGCAATCGGTTCAGAAGCTTGTTCGCGTTTCTGTTCCTTTCGTGTCGCGTCTGCCTCGCTGGGTTCCTGCCACGCTTCGATACCCCTCTTGTCGAGAAGAGACGAGGAATCTTTTTTTTTTCATAAATTTGTAAATTTTATAGAAACTTCCAAGTCCTCGAACCGTTGGAAATTGCAGCAATTCCTCGTGAATGGAAAGCAAGGACGGTGGGAAGAGAGGCAGCGACAGAGGCAGAAACCCGGTCGAAATAAAGTGGCGTATTTACACGATGAGGCCGCAGTATACACGCTTACGTTCGGCTGTAAATTGCACTGTAAATCGTGGCCTGTTATTTGGCCGCGGAACGGGGACCGAGCGAGCGAGAAAACTGGAGTAGAGAGCGGGACCGAGAGGAGGCAAACCACGGCCAGCTTTATGGAGCGCGAGATGATTTACGGGGCGATAGTTGAAAACAACTCTCGCGGATCAAAGGACGTTTAAATTACTGTATCTTCCACTTGCCACTAAGTGCTACCATGCGCTAGACAATGGGTTAATAACGCGGCCCTGGGAGAGCGCCGCGGTACTTTCCTCGATATCTTCGACCACCGATTAGGATCGTACGGTGTTTTGGAAAACTAGAGTTCCCGTTCTACCCAACGTTTGTCACGGAATCGTCTGATCACAACTCTCACAATCTCCACGATTTTATGAAATCTTGGNAACGCGGCCCTGGGAGAGCGCCGCGGTACTTTCCTCGATATCTTCGACCACCGATTAGGATCGTACNTAAAAAAAAAAAAAAAAAAAAAAAAAAAAAAATTCTAATAAATTGCGATTCCAAGGGATGTTCCTCGCCGGTTCCTAAATCTCTGAAATTATCGTGGTTAGAAGATTTCAGTGACTCGAGTCATTGCCACCAATTAGAATTAACGAAGCAAGGGAGATGGTGGTACAAGGAATCGGTGGAAAGAAGGGACGGGATGCAGAGAAGCGGCGGCCGGTGCGGTAAACGAGTCCGTTTCCTGGTGGCGTCGCGGCGAGTCGGCGCGCAATTAAGGTCAGCTCTTTATGCACTCAACGAGGTGACACGAGATTCATTATAGTTTTCCCGAGATGGCGAGAGTTCACGCGAAGCTCGTTCAGCTGCCTAAACAAACATAAAGCTCGCCGGTCTGTTCGTTAATTATTACGCCAGCAGGAAGCGGTGCCGGCACAATCGAGCGGCCCGCCACAATGCTGCCAGTTACACCAGGATGCGTTCAAATGCATCCTGCTGCACGTGTGTACACCGCCCACCTACCTGCCTAAGCGTGTATATAGGACACAGGCATTAAGGTCGCATACTAAATTCCAAACTAATTTTCGTTCCAGTGCACCCGGTGCTAAAAATAACGGAGGAAATTAATCGCGGGATGATGCGCGCCCCGATTCCTTCCAACCGTTTACAACTCCTCGACACTTTCTCCCTGCGACCAGAACGCGAAAGAAACCGCGTGGGACGTGAGTTACGAGGCCGTACGTATTTTTATTTCCTTTTTTATTTTTTTTTTTTATTTTTCTGCAGGGGTTACGGAATTCGCTCGGAAGAAGAGAGCAAGAAGACGGAGAGAAAGCGAGGAGAAAATTACTGTATTCTAGGTAATTTCCATTTGAAATGGTATAAACAGAGGATAACGAGGTACGTTAGAGGAGGAGTATTCCTCGGTTACGTTCTCCGCGTATAAACTGGAGCGAAACAAAAATCCCACGAGGGAAGGAGGGTGAATTATGGCGGGCCACCCCTTCTACGCGCGTACAATGCATAAAGCACGCGCGTTCCGCGTGCGTGTGCGTCCCGTGGCCGCGATTCAGCTCTCGAAACTCGATTTATGACTATGGCTAACTGCTCAGAGGCCAGCAGCCGGGGGCTGCCCTTGCCAACCCGTCCAACGGACCCGCTTAAATGCTAACGCATGCGACCCGGCCACCGATTCTTTTCCTCTCTCGGTTCCCCCGATCCAAGTTTCTCCCCGTAATTACCGCGCCTCCGTTTCGATACGTTCTGCCTTTCCAAGCTACAAATAAGCCCGCAAATTGTTCCGAATCTCGGAACTATCGGAATCCTTGGAATTGTCGCGGAAAACGCACCGAAGGATTAGAAATACTCGGAATCGCGACGCAAAGGCGCGGGAAAATTTGGAATTGCGGTGGTGTGAAGGATAGAGAGGTGGCGATTCCGCGAATCGAGGAGCTCGTGGCTCGCGTATGACAGAGTCACGGCTCGATTTCAGCCTCCATGGTTCATTGTTGGTCCGGGATAGTGGCACGTATGCGGCTTTCCGCAAGGATAGCCATCTACAATTCAAGGCGTTACAAGTAAACGGTCCCGACACGACATAAATCTCCACCGGCTCGATCTTTCAATAGCGAACTTCGTTCGACACGGATTTCCACGTATTCTCCCAGTCCACCGGCCTGCCACCTTCCTTCCACCTTGATCTTTTCCTTCGCGAAGCAGGTGAAGCTTGCGCAATCGAATTCCAACGAATATTCGAAACCGAACGGATCGATTCAGAGCTTTTCCCTTTTCTCTCTCTTCTTATTTTATTTCTTTCTTTTTTTCTTTTCTTTTTCTTTTTTTTTTTTTTTCTTTTTCTTTTTTTTTTTTTTTCTTTTTCTTTTTTTTTTTTTTTCTTTTTCTTTTTTTTTTTTTTTCTTTTTCTTTTTTTTTTTTTTTCTTTTTCTTTTTTTTTTTTTTTCTTTTTCTTTTTTTTTTTTTTTCTTTTTCTTTTTTTTTTTTTTTCTTTTTCTTTTTTTTTTTTTTTCTTTTTCTTTTTTTTTTTTTTTCTTTTTCTTTTTTTTTTTTTTTCTTTTTCTTTTTTTTTTTTTTTCTTTTTCTTTTTTTTTTTTTTTCTTTTTCTTTTTTTTTTTTTTTCTTTTTCTTTTTTTTTTTTTTTCTTTTTCTTTTTTTTTTTTTTTCTTTTTCTTTTTTTTTTTTTTTCTTTTTCTTTTTTTTTTTTTTTCTTTTTCTTTTTTTTTTTTTTTCTTTTTCTTTTTTTTTTTTTTTCTTTTTCTTTTTTTTTTTTTTTCTTTTTCTTTTTTTTTTTTTTGCCCACTTACTCTAACAGGCTTACGAATTCTCATGTTGGACGAGTGCACGCAGAAAACGTGTCGCGAATACTCTTAACCTTTTCCTCCGCCCACCAGCGCGTACGTCTTTTTAAATTCACTGGCCACAGCGAACCGATGGGACGGCGGGCAATTTGAATAGATACCGTTTCTCTCCGCGGCGGAATTAGAATATTGAGATCGAGCGAATTGTGAAGTGACTGCACCACGATTACCAAGTGAAATTTCACGGATCACTGTCCCGGCTTCGGTTTCTCGTTGAATTGCAAAAAAAAAAAGGAAAAAAAAGAAGAAAAAAAAAAAATAGACGAATCACGGCTCGACGAGAGAAAAGTCGGCGCGAACGTTTCGTTCTCGTTACAACTTTTCAACGCGTAGCACTGTGTTAAACGAGGAACAAACGTTGGCTAATGATCGATAAAATGGTGGCTCATCGAAGCGAACGAAATGATAGGCGCAAGGCGACGGAATCGCGGGATAATTGTGATTCGCCGGCCGTAATCCGCGGTTAGATAATATACGGTATGATAGGATGCCTGGCAGCCTGGCCACGATTACCATACAGTTGGTTCGCGTGTAGACACGTGTAGACACGCGTGTGTGGTCCCCTGTCGGTGCTCGCGCGAACGCAGCTGCCTCACGGAGGCTCGATGCCACTTTAATGGCATCATCATCCTCCTCGTTCACGGCCTCAAACACTATGTTACGCGATTTCATTGACTTAACTGATTTCTGTAATTTTGTAATTAACGAGCCGCGTCCGGAACGAATAAATCCTCGATCGAGCGAGCCACCGCCGCGCGGATCGATGTCGTTTCTTACGCTAACGATATCGTTAATGCTCCACCGATCGTGCTGAATATTCAGCCGTTCCATGGAATCTGTAACGCTTCGACGAAAGGAATCAACGAGCAGCCTGGACGATTGATTTTTTTTCTTCTCCTCTTTTTTATTTTTTTATCGATGCGAGAGCATTTGCCAGCGAAACGCGAGGCGATCGAGGAACCTCGGAAGAGCCCTAAATACTCTCGATCATTAAGACCGTGAGCGATCGATGCGTTACGCGACTCGAGAGTCGAGCATTAACGTCGTAGAAAATGAAAATATTCCTTCTGCGAATCAACGAAATACGCTTTCCTCGACGTCCGTTTGAAAAACGACACGCAACAAGGCTATTAATCGCTCCTGAAAGGACGTACAACTTCTCGCGTATCCGCGAAAGATCGCCAACGATCGATAGCGCGTTAATGCCGTCATCATCGTCGCCGGGACTGCAGACTAGAACCATCAAATTTCGCGGCTCGATCGTTCGTTAAGTTCGCGTCGGAAGCAGGGGAAAAACTTGGGCAAAAATTTGTTCACAGGTACATCGATTTCACCGGCGACGAGAGGATCGAGCCGCGCAAACGGGAATCCACGTTCCACCGGCCGCGTGCTCGATATGCAAATGCGCGCCACTCGATCAGGACACGATATTAATTTCCCTCCGGGCTCGTCCACCGAACCGACCATTAATTCGAATCGACGATTTTCGTTCGCTGCTTAACGAGCAACCAACGATCTTTTAATTCGGTTTCAAACTTGGCTGGAATTGCTGGAGCAGCGTTGAAAACTTCAAGGGTTCCCCGAGCGATTCCGACGCGATGCCAGAGAAGAGAAAAAAGTAATCGTTGTCAAGGATATCGGATAAAGAGGGCATATCGATCGCGAAGAAACCGTTTCTGGAGCAACGTGTACCTGCGTATCGGTGGGGAGCCTTGGTCTATCCTGCGGAGAAACCGCGTGTTAAGTGTGTTAAGTGTGTTAAGTGTGCTCTAGTGAACTTTTAGTCACGGCCACACCCAGCCTCCGTCCGAGGCAAGGCTGGACCTCTTACACACACCCACACTCGACCGTGTACTTTCGTCCGGGCGTATCCGATGTAACGGGTGGCCGATCGAAAAGGAAGAGGAAGCGAAGAAATCTTTGATTTCTCGTAAAACAAACTACCAAGGTTGGAATCGCTGGGAGAAGAACTCTGAAATTCCGATCTAAGGGACAAGTTTAAGGACGTTGAAACATAAACCTGGAAGGTTTCTAACGCATAAATATCCATTGGTAAAAATGACAAGCTTTCGACGAGCGTCCCGACGTACTAACGAGGATCGTTACGGCTCGAATTAAAATCAATTCCCGTTATCAGAAAATTGCAATGTCGTTTACCGGCTATTACAAGGTAGACGCGATCAACGTGAAAGACAAGATCACCCAAACGGTAATTGAAAATCGTAGCTGGCTTACGCGATGATTTCCCGTGTGGCCGTCGATCGTGACAAATTGCCCGATCCAATTAGAGCTGTTTTTTTGCCGATACCACCATGTTGTAAGGAAAAATTATCTTGTCTGCACGGGCGAGTAGAGCTCGGCGTTACTTTCGATCGGCCGTTAATCGTTTCACCTCCTTCACGAGCGTCATTATCGCTGTATATTAATGCCGTGCCCGGCGAACGTTTATTCGTTACGTTCTCGCGCGCGGAGAAGCTGTTTCCATTGGAAAACGAGATCTTCTGGTTCCTTCGTGAAAGGAAAATGAGATCGTCGCGACTACGGGCCTTAAGGATGAGCGTTTCGTTTTCCTTTTAAAAACATTCGGAAGATCTACGGTTCGAAAACGACCAGGGCCTATGGAAAGGTACGCGTCTCCAAGACTAGACGTCCGAATTTGAATCAGGGTTACGCGCAATTGGCCGGTATTACCCCGGCCTCGACGCGAGAAAGTCCGAGTCTAGCCAGTGCATTAATTACGTCACTGGACAAAACTCCGCCACCGCCGACGCGTATAACGCCGCGTACACGGCCCTCTGTCTCTCTTCTTGTCTCGTGGAGTACACGTGCGTCCTTGTTAGTGCACGTGCGCGTTCGTGTGCGCGCGCGCGAGCGCGCGAGTGCGACACGTAGCCCGAGCAACAGACGAGTACTGCTATCCAGGTGTGTAACGCCGCTGGTGTGGCATTTAAGTCGTTTTACAACGCTGCTCTCTTGCTGCGACACCTAGTCGCCCGCGCATTCGTAACTGGACACCGTTCTTCAAACTCCAACACGGTTCCTTCCTTCGACGATCGCCAATTCGCCGCGTTTCAACCACGTTTTCCTTGGCTCGCAGATTTATTTTCCAAACAGCCAAGTTTCCACGCGTAGATTTTCAGAGGCCACGTTTCTCGCAGATTCAAGTTTCCTCGCGACTCGTTGGTCTCGATGTTGGGTAAACTTAGACTCGGACAGACCCAGTTACCCGAGTCCAAGGGACAAGGAACGCGTGCTATGTTGATCCACGCCAATCATCCGCGAGAGCGACCGAAGTAACTCAACTCCATCGTCGCGGGCAAGTGGTTACGAGGCGCGCGCGTACACGTAAAACCATGTACAGGTAAATATATCGCAAGTTTGTCGTGCATAAGCGTGCCACGGATTGTGCAATCAGCCTGTACGCACGTCAGACAATATACAACACGGTACGCCGACAACGGGACAGGATTGAATATCCTGTTCAGGCTTATTAGGGCAAGGTGGCCAGCCTTGCCACTTTGATACCGGTATCGCGCTGATAATGCCACGCTCCATCGCCGACTCGTTCGACCGAGCTAACCTTTAACGATTCCAAAATCCAAGAAGGAAGAGTTATTCCAGAGATTTACTTCCGATTCTCGGTAGAACGATCCTTTCAACGATTTATCCGTGCTATATTAAGCATCCGCCTGCGTCGAGCTTATGTAATTCCATGCAGCGCACCGTGCACCGTCCGTCCATTTAAATTTGTAATCGGCTGAACAAAAAGCGGTCGCCGAGCTGTTCTCTAGCGACTTTTCCGCGCAGGCGAATAACGCTCAGCGTTTCCACGCGTCCACCCATTCATCGACTCCTGTGCGTCATTTTTTTTTTTTTTTTTCCCCCCACTTTTTCGTCCGCGTTAACCACACTCCGGGTCTCTGTTATTTGTTCGGTCAACGATCACGAGATTAGTCCAGGGTAATTATTCAACCGCTGTCATCCATGGTGGCTCGTGACAATCCGTCTTGGGTTGTCACGTTTCGCCCGGTTAATTATATTAGACCCAACGGTCGATCGTCCTCGAGGGTTTTCCACCTTCCATTCCACTTTTCCAAGCCACTAATTTTCAAGCCTCCATGGAATCGCTCCATCTCGAGGCTCTCGACTCCGCGGCCGGGCCCAGTCCATTATAATTGTTAATGGAAGAAAAAATACACGTGCATCGTCCTTGATTCCTGCCGTCGGCAAAAACGTTCGATAATTATGTATTCTCGATCGTGTGGCTCGAGAACCAACGAACGAAGAGAGAGAGAGAGAGAGAGAGAGAGAGAGAGAGACGGGAGGAGGAAAGGAGAGAGAGACCCGGTCAACATTTACCATACGCTCTCGAGCCGCAACAACAATAGAGACAACATAATGACGCTATAAATAAATAATAATGCCACGGTCTAAGCACGGTAGAAAGGCTCTTTGTTGCGGCGTACCCACTTGCCTCGCGTTTATTATTCCGCCGAGGCCTGGGCACGCTCCAACGGCTTCGGATCTTGGAAAAAGAAGCGATTATTTGGCCGAAAAATTGCCGCACCACACGATCCACGCCACGATCCAGTTAGATCGTTTCAATCAAGAGGAGAAAGTCTCTCGGATGTAGCCGAAAATGAAGAACGCGACGAGGATTCGGTGGGACTTAATATTCAAGGCTCGATCCAGCCGCGTGCGCAATCGCGTTTATTATTTACGTAAGTATAATGGGCGAATTAAACAATTAGACGGGCTGAATCAGCGCGAGCCGCGAGTAATAATGAGTTTTTTTTCTTTTTTTTTTTTTTCTTTTTTTACTCGCTTCGTAAACCTGAGAACTGGAAACGCGATTCGCGAAAGCCCGCGGATAATAAAATATGAGGAAAGAAAGCGAATATACAGAGATCGATACAATGTTGGAGAGTCGATCGAGGTGGTGCAACGTGGAAAGGCGGCGGACAGCGTGCAAATTTATATCGCGTAACGGTGGAATAAAAGGCAGCGCTCGAACGAAACAGATTGGCCGTCTTAATGAGCCCGTACTTAGATTAATATTTACCGTAAACGGTTTTTATCGGCCATAATTTATATCGGCCACGCTTATCGGTACATGTGTTCGACTTGGTCGACTAGCTACGTAGCTACATTCTGCGCGCCGTTTATTCCCCGAGCGTCGGACACCAGCAGACGTTTTAATGATGAGAATGGTAAGTGTATCTTAGCCGTAAAGCCCATGACTGTCGCCGGGAATAGCTGTTGCGCGTTCGTTCGCGTTTATACGGCCGCGATAAATTACGTTCGCCACGGTTGCAGCAAGACTTCCGAATCTCCGCCGCGACTCCATCGATCCTCCGGCGCCCAGCTGGTTTTAACCGCGCCAGGAATGGAAGAATCGTGGCTTCCGATCTTTCGCCATCTCCGAAAAGCACGACGATTCCAAATTCGAGCGACGAGAAAGGTAATCCAACGTTAACGGCAATTCCATACGTAAGCCAGCAAAGGGGTGGCAATTGCGAGCTCTCGACGACAAGACGAAGAGAGGAACACGGTTAATCGGCGAGTCCGGTGTTGTTCGAGTTTAGAGCGGTCGTCACGCCGTTTATTCAGTCGCGCGACTAATCGCCGGGACAGGCGTGAGCGAGCGCGAGCACGCGCTCGCTTATCGCTGGAAATTGCCGGTGTGCGCCTACGTGTTCGCGTGTGCACCGGGACAGAGCGATAAATAACGACCGCGGCGGCCATTACTTGTCGCTCACCCTCTGCCGCGGCTCCTCCTGGGGGTGCGCGGCCACCCCCGCGCACGCTATTATTCGTTTCCCGACTTTCCAGCGGAAACGCTCGGGAATCGATCAACGACCATGGCTGACCGGCTTCTCCTCCGCCTGTCTATTCCTTTCTCCGTGCTTTCGCGTTCGTTTTAACCGGCTTACAAAACGACGAACAACGGACTGGCAAAAAGATGGAGTGGAACGAGACGACTTGGGCCGGACACGTTTTTTATCCCCTCGATTGCGATACGTGGAGTGACGAGCAAATCGTCCGGTAGAGCGGAGACAACTCGGATCGCATTGCTTAATTGCTCGCCGCGCTTTTTGTCTTCATTAATGGCCACTCTGGTTTCTCGTTCCATTATTCGCAGCAATTATTATTAGCTCCGATAACGCGCCGCTGTTACGGTTCGCGGAAGGGGTCGCTGCACTTTTCCCCGGTGAACGTATTATTTCGTCAAGTGTACTTTCGAGAACGCACCTGACCGGTCCTTGAATCGAGCCGGTGCGGTGTACCGCGGCGAGCTGCATTGTCACGCCGACGGAAATAGAACGCTCTAGCCAGTCCTGTGCTCCTTCTCCGAGACTCTTTAACCGCGAAGCATAAAATTCCATCCCGAGAATCGTGCGAGACAATTCGTCCAACGAATTTCTCGAGCAATTCCACAAAAGTTGCCGTCGATCGGAAACTGCCCACGCCGAGCCGACGGCAAGATGGAGCGACGCCAGCGCCGTGCAACGCCGAAGGGACGCCATGCGCCCCGGTGAACGCTCGCATTGGTCGACGCCGGGCGTCTGCGCGCCTTTTCGCCCGTATTGACTTTACACCCTCTCCTCTGCGTTCCTTCGACACCCCCGCAACTCCAACATCCCAGCCCTGTTACTCCTCGTTTTCACTCCTCGTTCCTCCTCGTTCCTCCTCGTTCCTTCTCGACAAACTTCTCTGTCTTTATTCCGCTCGAGTCGGCGCGTACACGCTCACGCACACCCTCCGCCAGCGCGAAGCACACGAGCGCGCAGGAACAAAGAACGAACGCGGAACGACGAAAGCGGGGAACGCGGGGGACACAAAGGAAGGTGACTCGGTTCATGGGTAACGCACGAAAGCCACGAGAGCACGCTACGAAGGGGAAGAAGGAGAAAGAGAGAGACGAGGACTACACGCGAGGCGAGTGTCTTACAATTGATTTTCACGCCAGTTTGATTTATTCGACCGCGCCACCGGCAGCCGCGTTTTTCGTGCCCGCGGGTCCCACCGATGGAGGAGCCAAGCCAACCAGTCGGCCTACACCACCCTCGTCCACCCGCGTCTCTCCTCCGCCTCCGCGCCAAGATTTATGGACTTCCACGACGATTCTTTTTAGATCGACGAGACCCTTTTTCTGGTAGCCGTTCCACGCCAGCTTCCACGGAATCCCCGGGCGGTTTTCGAGACAACGATTTTGTTCCCGATGAATTTTCTGATTTACTTTCGCCACCCCTTTACAGCCTACGATACAATTCTGATAATCCGGCGTCCAATCGTTCGGCACGCGTAGCCTCGTGCCTCTTTAAATTATTTTCCTCGTTTTTATCGCGTTACAAAGATACGTTTACGTTCCACTACTTCCAGAACTTGGTAACTTCTCTACAATTTTTAAGAAAAAAAAAAAAAAAAAAGAGAAAAATAATAGAAGACGAGAGATAACAAAAATCCCTGCAATAATGTCCAAAGATCCGAGGCAAGGTTTTCTCATGAGGATTTCGAGTTTTCTCCCCGTGCAATTTCGTCCAGGGACGCGAACAGCCCCGAAAATCGAGTCCACCCCAAGCAGGGATCTACCCTCGAAGCGAGAAAGACGGGATGGGATTGGTCCTCGATCGCTGGAGGGGTCGTTTCCCGGACTCGGGTGGGATCCATCGAGATCGCGACCAATGATAGCGAGCGCAGCTGCCCTAGGGAATCTACGAATCCTTCTCCGGAGATCCCGAGCCCTTTTGACGAGGGGCAGCGAAGCTGACGCCTCGAAACGCCGATAGGACCGAGGATTACTTCTGCCGAGCTACCCTAGCGTCGCTCTTCGACCCCAACGACCGCGTTCCACGCTTAATCACGCTTACATGTGGGAAACGATAACAATTTAGACGATTTTCTACGAGATGGACGAAGCGAGAAAGAGAGATCCTAAAAGTCCGAGCCAACGGTGGAAGACACTTTTTCCAACGCGTATTCCTTGCAATTACACAGATTCCTCGGGCGAGTAAACATTCCTGCATGTAAATCGCGAACCGCACACACGATCGATCGCGGTGAAACATGGTTGCACCTGTGTGCACGACGCGGTGCGCTGACCTCGAAACAATGCATTCTTCGGCCACGATCGACTTTTCCATCGGTCGGACCGAATCGGGCTCCATTTTCAATTATCTGTTTGAAAATTAATTTCTTCCATCGTTTCGTCCAACGTTCTTTTATTTTATCATCGAAGAGGTTCATCGTCCGTCGTTCGGAGAAGGTTCGTCTGGACGCGAGATTCTCTCAGGCGGTGGGATTAATTATTTATTCGCGAGGTTTCTCGGCCGAGGAATATCGTTCTAAACTACCGCTGGCACGGAAGCGAGCTAGCGCACGCGAAAAAAATTCTTTCGTACTTTCTCGCGTGGCTACGACCGCGCGGGTTTCACGCGCAAAATCCTCGCTGTTCCTTTCTGCCACGATGTTCCACGCGCGAACATTTCACCTCTGATATGCGAGCATTTTTTTATTAGTCCGCTCCCCGTCAAATTCCATCGTTGCGTGGAAACTTGGCGGCTGTTATCTCGAACAGACTCTGTCCCTTAAGTGGACATCCTTTTTTCTTTTCTTTTTTATTATTATTATTACAAAAAGTGGCGTACGAAAATTTCCCAACAAATCTGTTCCATATAAAAAGGGAAGCGATCGAGACGAGCCGAATTGGCCGAGGTAAATCAATTTCGAGTCCGTCGCTTGTACAGCACGGTAGTTTATCGAGCGGCCGATTGTTTCTTTGTGTCGGTGAATGATCGATCGACTTGTCGGACAGTCGAAACTGGTCGTCCAATCGCGGCGTGCCGAATCTTAAGTAGCTGGTCCGGGACGAGAAAAAAGTATTGTCCGAGCTAACGGTGTCCACTCTCGATTCGACTCTCTTATTATCGCGTCGATTGCGATTCAAATTCAAACTCTGGACCCCACCGAATATATTCTACGTCTCTCCGACGAAAACAACGACCGAGAAAAGTGATCGAGCGGTAAAAAAGAAAAAAAAAAGAACAAATATCCTGTGTTCGATTCGAACTATGAACAATTCAAAGACACAATGCGAGAGGCGTTAAGTACGGAGCGATCGAGCAACGATAAAATCGTTTAAATTTATTTACATGAAATATTAATGCTCCCAGGATTAAGTAAAATAGACACCACTGGTGAATGAACAAACTACCTCGGAGGTATATTCCAAGTGGAAAGGGTTAATCCACGCGACAAGGTGTGAAGGCAGCTTTAAGCCACGAAAAAGGGAGACGAGCCAATTAGACGGTGAAACGGAATAAATCCGGAGAAGGAGGCCGCGTAACGAATCCTCGTAACCTATTAACTTGTAAATTGCTTCCGACTGGTGCAGCCGAGAGAGGTAGGCAATCCTGGCCGGGCATAAATTCGCGAAATAAATCGTGACGCTTGTCGTCCGGCGAAACGAGACGCGCGACCAAGTTATTGGCCAGCATCGATTGGCGGATCGCTCGTTCCGATTCCGTCGTCGACGCCTCGATCCGTGGCGAACCGTTCCCGACAATAAGAAATCACGCGTTTATGACTGAAATTTGACCGGATGTGGCGTTCGTTAAAATTTCAAACGAGGAAACTATTCCGAGATCTCGGAGATGATCGTCGTTCTAATTCCTGATTCGAGCGTTCGATAAGCATACCAGGATTCTAAGAGGGCTCGAGAAATGGAACCTGTTCCTCCGTCTAAACACACCGATCCTTGCTCGACTGACGCAGACTCCAAGGAAGGTGGGTGTTCTTGGAATTGTGCATCGGAGATGGAAGCGAGAGACGTTAAACGCGGATGAAAAAATCTGTCGAGCTGTAGCACCGTTCGATTCAAATTCATTCGAACGTGGTCACGCTTGGTACCATTTTCGTTCCAACGATCTCTGCAATTTGATCAAACCGATCCCATAATTTGATCTAATCAACGGAGGTATCATCCATCGAGGATTCTCGCTTCGTGAAAGCAATTCCAGGAATCAGCCGGAGAAAAAAATGCGACGATTAAGCGAGGAATACCGCGGTAAGGTTTTCTCGGTAACGTTAACAGTGAAGACGGTACGTTAAAGGGGCGAAGAAATCGACAAGAAGATCTCGGATCGCGACACGANACAAGAGCGAAACCCATCGGCCACCGGAGAAAGGGCCACGGCAAGAAAATTACAGCACCGGCCGACGAAAATGTGACACGCGTGCCGGTGATAAGGCGACGCCTATCGATTTAAACCGATACATATTTTATTGGAAGGCTCGCGCGAACCGATCGACGCGAGTACGTCCTCTGGAATGAGTGATAGGTGGGCGGGCACGGCTCGTCGCGCTGTCATAATATTTGAGCTGGTTTAGAGACCGCCGTCGACGAGCAATCGTTCGCCGCTCGTTTTCGGGAAAATTTTTCTCCAAGGACTCTGAAAGGCCGGATATCCCCCTTGGTCCTCGAACGACGAGTCAAACACCGTTTGATTTCCTACGCTTACCCCTGACATCGGGTTATTTCATGTAACGCGTGGTTCTAGTTATCGCCTCCTCTGTTCGCTTTAGGAAAATGTTAACATCGAATGAACCTTTGATACGAGATAAAGAAGAAATCCACTGTAATCGTTTAGAGGGAAGCCACTGTAGTGGCTCGTAGTAGTTAAAGGGTTAATAAATCCAGCGTGCGTGAGCGGTGTAATTAGAGGAGCGAGCAGGTGGCGTCGAGAAAAAGTTTGAATCCATCAGCCTTGCTCTATCGCGCACGGGAGAAAGCGCGCGAGAGGGATAGTGAAACGTCACCGAGTAACTATGCGCTTTTGCATCCGCGGAATGCAGTCAGACTCTTCTCCTACACTCGATGGTTTACTCTAATCAACCAACGAAATCCTAACTTTCTCCATAAACCAGTGTTTCCCAACCTTTTTCGCGTCGCGACCCCATACAATAGCCGAGTATATTTTTTAGAAAGCGAATCAAGGTCCGCTGTACCAGAAATTAAGCAACTAAACACGGACACGTCGATTCTTTAATATTTTTTAAGCATCCACCGCGTCGAGCCTCGAGTCGCTTCCTTTTATTCAGAACCCGGGTGCAAGCCTAACTTTTTTATTTTCTTCGAACCTGTAGATGGAACTCCTTTTGTTTAAAGAGACCAGAACGGCTGGGAATTTATGAATCTAGGAACGAAACGAAGGGAAGACGAGACCGATATCGAGTTTCGTGGCGAACCGTTCCGTCTGCGTAGGTGCCAGTCTGCTCGACGAAAATAGATCGAATTCACACGAGCTCTACGAGCCGATCGCACGAAAGTCCCTGGTTACCCTTCGCGCTATCGATCCGTCCACGTCCTACCAATACCCCCGTAATCCCGAATTTCCATTTCTGACGCGTTCCACTGACGTCCGAATAATTTTCCCGACAACCATCCTCCGTACGCTTCAACGACGAGAGACCGTGGAAAATTATTTCTCACGTTTTTAATTTTTTTTCCTCGAGGAACTGTTTGGGCCACGTTCGTACGCGCCAACCGAGCACGGACGCACGGACAGGAACGAAGTGTCGCGCGTTAATGGTCGCGTACAGGAAATTAACTTGGCCTTGTTTTATCTTGCATTCTGATGACTGCATCTGCGTATCGCGAGAAACACATAACTCCGGTGCACCGCGAGCGCGTATTAATTAAGCATGTGCGGCTCGATGCGCGCCAAGGAAACGATCAAGGACACGCTTTTACGAGCCGGACAGGTGCACGAGAGCTTTTCTGCGAATCATCGGTTCCCGTTGTTCGAGCGTTGCAACGAAAAGGGGACGAGAGAACCTCGATGAACGAGGAGTAGCACACGGATTATCCGGCACGCGGGGTGAAGCGCTTAACCTGCATAAGGTCCTGACATTTTTCGACGACGCCCCGACGTTACGTAAACTCTCCTTTCCACGGATTTACAATTCAAATTCGCGAAGGCTGTGCGTCTTCGATCCTTCCCAGGCAAAAATACGCCGCGCCAAATAATCATGCGAGTCAAACGATTCAGCTTAGGTACTTACCAGGCGTCGTTTCGGCTTGATGAGAGGTCGGTTCTGTCCGTTCATCTTGTAGTAGAGTCCGCAGGCGTTGCAGAGGTAGTGTCCGGTACCGTCTCGTCTCCAGAGGGGCGTCGAAGTTGCGCCGCAGTTAACGCACTCGCGGCCCTCTATTGGAATTGCACCGGGGAAACAAAGCATAAATTAATTTTTCAACAATCTCACTGGACAGTTCGTAGAAGCTACGTTAAGTGGTGCCGATCGAACAGAAATCACAATTTACTTTACTGGTTGGAAAGAATTTTAGGTCGAGAGCTGTTCGATCGTACGATAGTTTCAAAGCTCGGGCGTGCTGGCTTTTCGAGAAGGTTTGAGAATCGTAAAATTCGTAAATATTCAGAGTTCGAGAACCGTGTTGGATGGGTGAAAAGCCAGCATGCCCGACGCGGACACCAAGTCACGAAGATCGGTGATGGAAGTCTCATGCAGTTGCAGACATACCATATCAAGCGATTACCAGAGCAAAAGCAGAGTCTCTTTAGGACCGTGGCCGTTCGAAGGACTCGTGGATCGAACACGATCGTCCGATAGCGGCTTGTTAATAGCGGGGACGACATTTCAGACTGAATAGGACAAGGAAGGAAGAACAGACCTGGCATCGTTAGTCTAACCCCCACCAGACAGCACGAGGAAAGGGGAGGAAGAATTAAAACTTTCAGGCGTCGCTTCCTTTTCTTTCTTTTTTTCCATTTCTATTTCTAATTAATAAACTGGTACTCCATTTTGTGTACATTTTGTTACTCACTTCTGTGGCCGAAAACGAGCTTGAAAGTTTTTGGAAACGATCGGCGGAGGGAAGGAGGGAATCGTTTTATTCGATGGAAGGACAAGAATTTGTCTCGAGCCGTGAAATCCGCGTCTCTCGAAGTCGTCCTTCGAGCTGCATCCTCCTCGAGATTCGACCGTGCGTTCGCCATGACTGGAAAAGATCTGAACACTGCGCCGAGGCGGTTTTCAATGATTCTGAGTATAGAACGCGACCGACGTGGCCAAACATTCGAAAAGAAAAAAAAATAAATAAATAAATAGCGATAGACGATACACCTGACGATTTTTGAATTCAATCGTGGTTCTTTTTTATTCAACGTTTGATCCTGTCAAAAATTTCAGACGTTCGTTCAGAGACGACCACTCGAGTCTGTAGTTAACGTCTCGGTACCGCGTCCATGAAAATTATGTTTACGAGAAAGAGGCGAATCATTTCGACGAAAAGTCGGCTTCTGCCGAGAGAACGAGACCGAAGGAAGCCGGCTGCCTCGTGCCACTTTTGCCATAAACGGATGAATTATGATCCGGGACGAGGAAACCGGCGTTCCGTCACGAATTTGGCCCGGCGACTTTTTCCTCTCCTTTTTAATTTCGATTCTGAACGATCGCTGCGCGAGAACAATCGTTGGTTAGGTTTAAACGTTTCGATAAAACGTTCAACGACCCGACCATAAATATCTGCAAGATTTAAAAAAAAAAGAAAGAACAAACGATATGATTACACCGAATAAAAAAAAATACGTATTTCCGAAATTTAAATTATTACAGTTGCTTTAAAAACGGTTTAAAAATCGTGAATACCGTTGCGATATAACATTTTTATTTTTTTCTATGAAAGAGCGAATTTATTTTTCTTTTTCATTTTGTGAAAACAATGGTCGAATTAAAGAGCATGAAACGTGTCGAAGAGAAAAGCGACGCAACAAAATGTAGCTGCTTCGTTAATTGCAATTTTCACTTCGAGCAAAAACACGCGTCTCGGTTAATGATTAATTAATAAAACCATCCACGGGATAGAGAGATCTCTACCGCTATTAGCAGACGAAACACATTCTAACGAAGACGAAAATTATATACGTGTATATTTCGACTTGCAACTCTCGCGAATTAGAAATGCTAAATTTTTACTTTCGACGGTATACCATAGTCTACCGTGCGCGGTGCGCCTTTCACGGAAAAGCTTTCCGTTCTCTTTGCAGGCAGCCTTAAACAGGCCGTGATCCACGGATTCGTCTGGCTTCACCGTCATCGAGACTGTGTGTGTCGTAAGTCGATTTAATTAGCGGACTTCCACGCCGCGAAGTCGGGCCATTGTTCCCGGAATTAGGATTTTTACCACGCCGTCCTCGCCGCAGACCGGCTATTATTACCGCAATCAACGTATCCGGCATTTTTCAACCGTTTCATTCCCATTCCCGGCCCCCTTCGCCCCTTTCTACCGCCCCTTCGATCGCCACCGACGACCCAGATTGCCGTCTTCTCCGATTTTCAACCTACGAGATCACTTTCGTGGCTCGAGTTGGTCTCTCTGTATTAATTACCAATTTACTTTTTTCCTTTTTTTCCATTTATTCGAAGCAGATGTCCCGAAGATTTTGTTTAAAATAGAAACCGGTAAAATTTTAGTTTGATAGATCGAACGTTTCGTTGGAACGTGGCGAAAAGAAAAATCGTGCGAGAAAGCACGGCAAAAACGTTGGTCCGCAGACTCTTTTCGAGAGGGAGATTGTTGCTAGTGACAAAACCAAAAAACGGCAGCATGTAGCCACACCACATCGAGATAGAGAGAGACAGAGAAAAAAAAAGGTACGTGTGTGCTGGTTCGCGCGCGCGTGTGTGTACACGTGTGTTTTACACCTGTGTATTTATAAAAAATATATATCTATACAGAGAGAAAGGTACAGAGAAAGGAATGCACCGGGTCGAGGCGCCTGAAAATGGACGCTCGGGTGTCTCTGGTATTTCTAAAAAAAAAAAAAGAAAAAAAAATTATACGAGAATCTTGTCGAAAAAAAATAGTACATTTATTTTTTAAAAGAATCAGAGATTGTTAGGATTTGTAAAAAATTCCTGACAAGATTTTCGTACGCTCCGAAAGATCAGATAAGCCTAGCTGTTCCCTTTCAGGGTGTCTCACCCTGTGCACCGACGTTCGCCATAAAAATCAATCAGGTGTGGTGCTGTTCACGCTCGACGTCTCGCGAGTGCCACTCAAAAAACACATCAGTGAGGCAAAAATACAAAAATACACGTCGGTGTGTCTCCCTCTCGTCAACAACACTTAGCTCGATTCGAGTAAAAAAAAGAAAAAAAAAAAAAAAAAAACGAAAAAATATATATACGTGTTTTTCGTTTTGTTTAACGAACTGTAAGCGAAAGACGACCGCCACCAAAAGCTCGTCGGGGATTTAAAAACGAAACGAAATTGAAGAACCAAAGAAAACTCGAGGTTTGTTTCCTTTAAAAAAAAATGGTGTTCCTCGAGCCACTCTATATTCTACGAACGAGTGCTCGAGGAATATCGATTGGCGCGAGGAACGCCATTGGAAGTGAAGCTCGAGCCGATAAAAAACCAACGAAAAAGTAATGGATGTGACAAAAGTGAAAGCAAACGAAGGATACCGAAACTCAAAGCGAAAACCGCACGAATCCCGGTGTTCTGGGTGCTTGGAAATAATTGTGCGCACCGGGATCCATGGATACAAGCAAAACGAAGAAAACCCAAAGCGTTAACGCAAAAGTAAGGGAAAGAAAAATACTGGAAACCGTAGCGCAGTCGTTCGTCCGACTAGGAACGTCCCATTCCACTGCGCGACTACTCAATCCATTTAACATACAATATAAATTGTAAAAACTAGAAACGACTGCGCTTGTGCATCCTTGCCTCGATATCATCGAGTGCTACGACTCCATAGAATGTCCCTAGCACTGGAGCGATGCCGAGGCAAGGAATATACCCAGCACCAAAGTACCCAACTTAAGAATATCCCGTAACCAAAAGAACCAAGTAGAAAAGAAAAGACGAGAAAAAGGAAATAAAAGAAAGGAAAAGAAAGGAAAAGAAAAGAAATNACTAGAAACGACTGCGCTTGTGCATCCTTGCCTCGATATCCTCGAGTGCTACGACTCCATAGAATGTCCCTAGCACTGGAGCGATGCCGAGGCAAGGAATATACCCAGCACCAAAGTACCCAACTTAAGAATATCCCGTAACCAAAAGAACCAAGTAGAAAAGAAAAGACGAGAAAAAGGAAATAAAAGAAAGGAAAAGAAAGGAAAAGAAAAGAAATGAAAAGAAAAGAAAAGAAAAAGGGGAAGGTTGGTAGGCGTGCCGCTTACCGGCGGACGTCCTCGACTTGTTCCTGGGCTTTTGCTGCTGCTGCTGCTGCGCGGACGGCGAGCTCGGCGTGTTGGCGTGCGCGTGACCGACCAACAACTTCGAGTCGACGTTAACGCCGGCCACGCCGGTCGCGTTGCCGGCCCCGGCGGCGGCGGCGGCGGCGTGGTGCCCGAAAATACCGGAAACCGCGGTCCCGTTGTGCGGATTGTGGGACGAAGACGAAGAAGACGACGAGGAGGCGCCGTGATGATGGTGATGGTGATGGTGGTGGGTGGTACTAGGATACTGCAGGTGCTGGTACATGTTATACGCGCTGGTTGCCGGGTCGTACTGGGATCCGGAGGTGGCATGGTGGGTGTTGGAGGCAGCCGCGGCCGCGGCTGCGGCGGCGGCGGCGGCAGCGGCCGCGTAACTGTCCCTACACGACGGTGAGCTTGCACCGCCACCACCGCCACCGCCGCCCGCCACATTGTTTCCCTGATACGCAGCCTCTTGTTGCTGTTGTTGTTGCTGCTGCTGCTGCTGCTGCTGCTGCTGCTGCTGTTGCTGCTGCTGTTGCTGTTGCGCGGAGCTCGCCTGTTGGCTGCCCGACTGGTTATTACCTTCTCGCTGCTTCACCTGACCGGTCGCTCCTCCACCGTTCGCCCCGTTCCCTGCGTTCCCAGCGTTCGTCGTCCCGTTGTGCTGTTGATGCGGCGGCGAAGGCGCTCCGTGATGATGTCCAAGCATCACGCTGGGTTTCACGTCGCAGGAGCTCGCACCGCCGGCGCCCAACGCGTCCTGATGGTGCATGAACGCGCCCATTACCGCCGCGTGGGCTACGGCCGCTTGGTACTCGCTGCTCGCACCCCCGCCTAGACCGGACAGGGGGTTGTTGGTGTTGTTGTTGTTAGCGTTGCTGCTGTTATTGTTGTTGTTGTTGCTGGAGGTTGTGCTCGCCGTGATGCTGTCGGGGGTGGCATCCTTCGGGGGTGTCGGTGGGAAGGAGAATAGGTGGTGGCCAGCCCCGCCGTGACTCGACAGACTGCCGGTGGTCGGTGGCAGAGACGAGCCCAGGGGACTCTGCGGTTTGTCGTCGCTGACCGCGCCGCCGGTCGAGCCTGTCGACGTCGGGAATCCCCAGGGCGTCTTGGAGGTGTCCGCTCCGCTGCCCGACAGCCACGGGTGCAGCACCGAACTGTGAAAGTGCGGCCGACAGACCTGGCTCACAGGCCCGCTCGTGACGCCGCTGCTCGACATCCTTGCTGGAAGAACGCACGGAAACGGACTGGTTAGACGATTCGACTTGGCTTCTTAATTTTAAGATTCTAAGTTCTATACCTCGTTAAAATATCTCCCGTCTCTAACAACAACGTTTCTTTTCTTTACATAAAAATACACTTTCATAGATGAGATATATATTTTTTAACGAGTGCAAGCTTTCTAATTAGTCGATCGAACACGATCGAAAGATCGTCTCATCTGTTGGAATATGTCGGGGAAACTCGGTTAACTCTCGGATAATTTTTATCCCAGATACTCGGATCGAATCAGTGGCCCTATTCTATACTCGTTCTCCGTTCGAAGCGGAACCAGAAGAGGTCGTCAGACGCTGTAATGGTCGTGGCTGGAAATGGAGAGCGCAAGATCTCGTAACAACGATCATTCCGCTGAAAGGAAGAACCTGATTCGTGCGTGCGCGGAATGATCAGGTTTTACGCCGATCGTAAAGGTATCTAATTGCCGGGGACATCTTAATTACGCGCGAGGCCCGGTCTCGCTTGACACGCGCTATCATCGCCCCTTTTTTCCCTCCCCCTCGCGTGCAATCGTTCACCCTTGGATCGCCATATACGCCAACTAGACTCCGCCTCTGGCCACGTAATTAGCCGTTCATTAACGATTTCAACGCCGTTCCAGCCTGCCTATCCGGGATTCGCTCGCGTTTCCTCGAACCATCGCCTCCTAGTTCCGAGAAAAGGAATCGTTTCGTGCAAATTCGTGACTCGACCGCAAGCCTGCCTACGTCGGGGAAGCAAGTTGGACGAGCCGAGCGCGATCGATATATCGAATGGTTCTTGCCGGCGTTGCTCCGCCACCTCGGCGGCATACGCTGATAACGAGCGAATGTTTTGCCAAACTCCACCCCCATCCACCCCCGCTGCGCCCCGTTGAATTACGAGCATTAATTCGAGCTTCGAGTCACCGTCACGCTCCGTATTCCTCGCCGAACTTATGCCTCCTAACTATTCCGCTCGACTCCGATATCTCGATATTTTGTCGTTTCATAAAATCTCCATGAAATTCGTGGTATTCCTACGAGCTTTCGGAAACTCGATTTTTATCGAGCTCCGTATCGCGGCGAACGTTTAACCGGAATGAACGAGGATCGTCAGGGTTGACGCGATTGCGCCAGCGAGTGGAAGATGAACGGCTCTGCAGAAAGTTGTCTAAATTTAGGAGCATGAAACGTAATATCGCGAGGGAGAACGGGATGAGCAGCTGCAGCGTCATGCAATTAATCGAATGCAGCGATGCCCCGCCTGTAATTGGATCTGCTGCATTAGACCGATGGAAAGTAAACAAGAGAGCTGTAAGATCTGCGAAAGCTGAACGACCAAATTCTTATTTTTCAAATTATTTACAAAACTGGTTGGACAAAGATAAAAAGATAAAAATAGAAGCTGCAAAAATGTTTCTCTTCCGAAAGATATTAGGGTTTTCTTTCTTTTTTTAATTTTCGAGTTGCCTAACTTCCCTTGTTAAAAGAACCAAGGAAAGGGGAACCAGTTCACACTTCGTACGCGGTAAAAAGTTCCATGTTAAGGGATATTTATCATCCTGTAACCTCTCCCTTCTCCCTACGAACCGTGACCTCGCTCTTTTTTTGTCTTTTCTGCCTCTTTTTGCCCACCGTCTCGCAAGCTGCCGCGTCTCCCGTTATCTCGACGATATTCCCGTATACAGGGCTCGTTGATTCACCCACGACGAAGAACGAACGGCGAAGGAGCACGAACGAATCGGTCCCAGGTGTTGCTTATTTTTTTCTTCATCGATCGACACCTGAATTTTGCCGGGAAAGATTGGCAAACGTCGCGACGCCGACGGAAAAAGGAGAAAAAGCCGAGGTCTCGTTAAGGCGGTCTCGAGGAGCTCCTTAGGCGTCGATTCCCAAGGCGGTCGTTTCGAAACAGGTCGCCTCTGATATGGCGCCGCTTTTCCACCTAGCTACCTTTTTTTGCTTTTCCCCGATCCTGAACTTCCACTATTTCGATGCTAACGAATTTTTTTTTCCACCTCGACTACCCTCTGCAGGTTAATTCGAGAAACTAGAACGGAGGAACCTCTGCGTCTTTGGAGAAAAAAAAAAACAATAGAAAAAAGTGTAAGGTTTTTAAAAATCGAAACGAATTCGTGTCTGGAAACCTGTTTTCGCGGAAGGAATTCGACGGAACTTTATATTTCCGAGACTCGACGTCCTCGAGCGTTTCTCTGTTCTCTGTAGACGAGGCACGATCGGCCAACGATAATGCAGCGAGATCTACGCGCGATCTAGATCGGATCCATTAATCGCTTACTCGATCGCGACGACTCCTCGCCAGACTACGCCCACGCGCGCTGAAAATATTCGATCCAATAAGTCACACCGGTCGGAATACGACATTCCGGCTGTTAATATGATAATTGACTCGTCGGCTGAATATCTAGCAAGCGGATCTGGATATCTCGACACGGCTCGCTGGGGAAATTCGTTTCGATTCCTCGACGCGAAAAACAAATTTGCTTCGGATGCGATTAACGTTACCGCGTTTCAAAAATTTCCTCCTTTTTCAACAAATACAATTTCTCGTTTCCATTTTGTGCCAAACATTCGCGATTCTCGGAATTGAAAAAAAGTTTTTCGATGAAACGAAAAAAACTTTGAAAACCGTATCAACTATGAACGTATCAATTTTCTATCTGCCATCGACTGACAGCATTTTTTCACGCGCGTCTTCGTCACCTTTCAAGAGAGAAAGTTGCGATGCAATATTGTGCTCCAACAATGTTGGGTGTCCTCGACGATGAGTTGCAAAGTGGTTCGACGGATCCCGTTGCTTATATCGCGCTTGAAATTGTACACGAGTTTGTTGCGACCAAGTTAATTTATCCCTTCTTCCGATTACAGAGGTTCTGCGTAACTTTTACTAATCATGCCTTTACGTAAGTGCAAATTAAGGAGACAGCAGAGGTTAAACAAATTTTCAAGCGCCTGTATCAAGATATATTGAAATTGTGCTGGACCGTCGTGATCCGCATAATTAGAATAAGTATCATGGGTTAATCGTAATCATTCGAAACCTGCATTTGTTACAAATCAGACTTACAGCGTCGAGGATTTACGAGTTCTGGGTTCTAAGGCCACCGGACGAAAAATCTCAACGGGTAGAATTTAATTTACAGAAAAAAAAAGAAAAAAAAAAGAGGACTCTCATTCATCGGTCGAATTTCCACGGGCGTAAAATTTTCTCGGGCTTCGCGATTTATCCAGTGAATGGAAAGTCGCGCGACACATGTGGTATCTCCGTTTGGGTCAGCATTCGACATCAAAGCGGCCACTCCAAATAATTAGCCGCCCCGAGCGTCGCTGGTGACGCTGCTCGCCGCTTTTGTGCAAAGGCGTCGAGAACGAGTTCAAAGGCTCGAAAGGATTCAAAGCGTCGGTCTCTTTCAAAGGACGAGCCTTTCCCTATCAACGTGTACAGACAGATAGAAAAGATGGAATTAAAAAAGCGAGGAACCTGTCGAAATACGAATTTTCTTTTTTCTTCTTTCCCCAGCTAATTCAGCCAGGTCAATGGATAGAAATTGATTTCTGTCGGCGTGGCGTTCCCGCGGCCATTTCGCGGACGCTTGTTTTCCATTCAGACGAGATCGCAGTGGATAACGCGGCCATTTCATTCACGGTGCGCCACGCTCGGAGAAAATCGCGTCGGGAAAGGAAATCGCGTGAATTATGCGCCGGTTCTCGTTGGTATTCCGCGGAACGAGCTCGTCGCTTCGTCGTTTGCAACCGCGATTCCAGAGCTCTGGCTAATTATTCCCTCGTTATGTCGCTTCTTTCTTCGAGTAAGTCATCGAGCAATCATCGTGCCGTTCGAAGATTGAGTCATCTATCACCCTTAACCGTCTGTGATTCGACCAACGCGTAAAATTATCACGGAAATATCTCGTTTCGAGCGAACCACGAATCGAGCTTGGCAGAATTTTAGTTTCCATCGGAGGGTAGACGGGAATTTTCGAGTTCATCGAACGCTACCGACGAAACGCGGACTTATCGCCCATCATTAAAGACACGTAAAGATTAAGGATAGTGATTTTCGTGAAAATACTTCGGCGCGGCACGTCGTAAATCGTCGAATTACGATCGGGAAATAAGGGAAAAAAGAAAACGGGCCAGAAGGAGGAGACTCGAGGGGATCGAAGGGACGCGCCTTGCAGCTCGTAATAAGATTCACGGCGTACACGAAATTCCAGGAGAAAATAACGTCTCATTTCGCCGACCGCCACTAGCAGCTTTCTCGTAATAACATGCAATTTCACCCCGGTACGCTTCCCCTGGCTTTATCGATTCTTTTTTCCTCGCCCCGAGCTCTCTTAAGCGGTCGCCAATTATTTGCAAGAAAGGAGGGAAACGCGCAAGAGGAACGGTGTCCTCGATTTTTTTTTCTATCGCAAAGGGGTGAGTCTTTGCGCGACGAAAATTCATCCCTGATATTCCTTTACTATTAAATCGCTTAACACCAAGAACCAGCAACGATTCATTTTTCTACCAGAGAAATCGCGGTAACAAATATTTGAAAGAACAAATATCGTGAAAAATGGTAAAAAATTAGGAACCGGTTTGATAATTCCAGTGCTAATTTCGCGACCCATTCCGATCCCAACGTCTTACGAAAGCATCCCTGGAGAAGTCTATCTCGGTACCCTCGAAACCCATCGAGTCCCACGACCGTGGCAAAAACCCGAAATCCCCGGAGGCGATAAAACAAAGTTGATCGCGGGTCCAGGAAACTGGCTGACCTCTCGGTAAAAAATCTCCGAGGCGGAGGGCGGCCGTAGCCTGTGCGCCGTCGAATCGTGACACCGAGAGGGGGCTACCGACTCGAGTCGACTCGAGAGGAACCCTCGTAACCAGAAGGAAAGAGCGAGAAAGGGATGGCGGAGGGCAGATAGAGAGAGAGAGAGGGACAGAAAATGAGAGAAAGAGAGAGAGAAAGAGAAGCCAACAACGAGGAGGAAGATTGATCGCGGCGAAGCTGCATCGCGAGTTGCATCTGCCGCGCGCGAGACTCTCCTCTCTTCGGGGGAGAGAGGCTGGCAAGAACAGACGCAACAGGGAAAGAGAGAAAGAGAGAAAGAGAGAGCCCCGGGGAGAGGCTCCGCCTTCGGTTGGCGTGTGCATTTGCGCAAGATGGCGGCGGTCGCGCGTTTTGCACGACCCGTGCGCCGCGTTCGAGACCGGCGGATCCTCTTCTTCGACGGACCTCGAGGTTGCACGCTCGTATCGACCCCGGTTATTTTTGCTCGACCAAACTTTCGTAGGTGTCCGAGAAGCGTAGGAAGATCGAAAGGGGGTAAATAGAGCAATTAAGCAGTGGTAGAATCCGAAGGAAAAATGCGAGAGACGGAAAAACACGGCGCAACGCGAGGCAGATAAAGCGGCCGAGATAAACACGCACGAGGAGAGCGCAGCAGGAGGATCGACAGGCCAGAAGTGAGAGAGTGAGAGAGAGAGAGAAAAAGAGAGAGAGGAAAGGGTAACCTACAAAAGCAGCGCCTCCCGCGTGGCCTGCAATTACGTATGCACCTCTCTGAGAGCCCGTGGGCTTCGCGGTTGGCTGCGCTTCCTTCCTGTCTGCCGCAACCACTGTGTGTATTATGCATCCCGGTGAGCGCGAGCGCGCGTCCGCCTGACTTGTTTATTTTTTACCCGCCACCCTGCCCGCTCGAGATCCGCGTGGCACTTTCGTCGATCGATCACTCGCGGACAGAAACATCCTCCGGGAATCGTTTGTCTAACGAGTTTCTAGGCTCGAGTAGTTTGACGGCCTCCAGACGAATCGCGACAATTTTATAGCGTCGTTTTATCTTCAACTTTGTAAAAATATTCGGTTCTCTATTTTTTTGATTTCTCTCGCTGGAATTAATGCTCGTTGATCGAAGTACGTTATCAGCTTCGAAGCGGATTGACTCGAACTTACGCATCGAGCGCTCTACTCCACGCGTTATTAAAAATATTTCCAAATCATAGGAATTATTTTTGACTCGACACAGTGAAAGGATACGCCCATCTAAATCTATGTTTCTCACAAGGTTACCGAGGCTTCGGCGGCTGTCAAAACAGAGACGGCTACACCGATGGATAGCGAGGAAGATACAGAGGCAACGACGTTTCAATCGAAGGTGATAACCAGGGATTACCGCCTCCTAAGACTACACGGAACGTCTGCTCTGGAAACTCGGTAGGTTCTCACAGGCAGAAGGAATTCCTGAGGACCGACGGTGTCAGAGGGTCAAGCACCGCGGCCAGAGCAGGCAAGAAAGAAAGAAAGAAAGAAGAGCGGAGAGAAGTCGTAAAGAAGTCGCAGGGATTCCGGGCAGCCGCGGCTCCAGCGACAGATAGAGATTTGATTCCGATTAGGGCGCTGGTTTTTTAGCGCAGCACGAGTTAACAGAGGGCCGAGTATGATCCATGTACGTCGGCAAGAATCAGGGATATCGCGTTCCAGGGCCTCAAGATCCGACCGGCTGTATCGAGTTTCGTGCCTCCTCGTGCACTTTTTGGCCCCTTTCCCTCCTCAATCCGGCCCCGACTCTCCATCCCTCTTTTTCTCCGAGCTCCTTCGCTGCTTTTTCATGCTTGGCCAGCGACCAAGAACCGAGAACTATCGGCGTTACCTAGACCGTACGCGCTGTCGCTTTTCTGCCTCCAGCGTTTAAACCCGTCTCTTAAACGGGACAAAATTTAACGAGAACGAGACGACGGAGGTGCATCGAGAGTCCAAGGTGGTTGTTCGTAAAGTCTGCCTCTTCTCGATGCAGGAACAGGCGACTCGAGACGTAGAGTCATTTGCCAAAGGTGTCGAGAGCTGACGGAGAGAGAGCCGCCGTTTCGGCACACGCGCTCGCGTGCTCGAAAGTGGATAATCGAGGCTCGATTGTTGCGCACCGGGATCCCGGCCTCGAGGTTAAGAAGCATCGTGTTAGTTTTCAATCGACGCTCTCGCCTCTAATTCGAGGCCGGCGTTCCGGCAACTTCCGCCGAGTCGCGTTCGTCTCGGGAAATTTTTTTCGTAACGATTTTGAGTGGAAATTCTAAATGAATATTGTAAAGTCAACACCGGAGGAAGGTTCGTGCAGGCAGGCTAATGTTTTGCAAAGTTTCCGGGAATTTTTTACTGCCCCAGAGGGCAGCCTGGACACGACGACATAATTAAATATCCGCGCGGTAATTAACGAGCTAGACCAAGACGCCATTAGCCGATCGTTGAACCGAGTCACGAGAGACACGTGAAAAAAACCAACCGACGCGCGTACACCTATCCCCTTTGCTCGTCGTCGAGCAGTTTTACGAGCGTCGGGGGTGGAAAGGCTGTCGCGCGGGGACGGTAACCCTTCCGTTTTATAGCGCTCGCTGTTTTAAATAAAAAATCGTCTAAAATACGAAAGAGGCTGTTTAGAACTTTATCGAGTACTCGCTGTGGAATTGGTAACAAAAATACGGTGTCTCTTTTCATCGAAAAGCGAGAAGAAATCGGCGAAGGAGGAGATAAGATACAGCTACG
Source organism: Ctenoplectra terminalis (assembly GCA_019453375.1). Taxonomy (NCBI): domain Eukaryota; kingdom Metazoa; phylum Arthropoda; class Insecta; order Hymenoptera; family Apidae; genus Ctenoplectra; species Ctenoplectra terminalis. Next base: position 6,677 of record SMSQ01025470.1, on the reverse strand, counting down.
AGAGTATTTACCTAAGTAAACGCAACGATATCTTATCTCCCAATTTGTCGATCACCCTCTACAATCTTCCCAGAGGAAACAGAATTTCAACCGCGCCTTTCCACCATCCCCCGTAAAAAAAAAATTACAAAAAAAAACAAATAAAAAAAAGAGTCTTCCAGATGGAACGAAAAAATTCTAAAGATTTAAAACCTCCTTCGTAGGTGCTTAAAAAAAAGATGGTTCAACTTACTGTGAGCGTAGTGTGCGGCGGCGGCTGCGGGGTGATGAGTTGGTCCAGCGTGAGGGTAGTAACCCCTGTAATCGGTGGGATTGCCGACTACTCCGGCGACTCCTGCACCCCCCGAGGGCGGCTCCAGCGTGGATCTAGGTGGCTCGTACCACCTAGCCGCGCTCGACTCGCTGCTCATGTCCATCCTGTCGAGAATCGTCCTCTTGCGACACAGATGGACCAAAGGTCGTCGATCGGATCCTTCAGAGAGGGTTGCTCAACCAAGAGGAGAACCAGGATCCACGGGGTTAGGGGGACACGAGGGGGGAGATTGGAAGGGGATTAGGAACGCTGCCAAAAACGCCTCTCTGCCGGAAGCGTGGTCCTGCTGAGGACGCTCTGGGAGATCATAGGTAATCCTGTCTCTTCGTTCGCGATCACGAGGAAAATCTGTCTCTGACCCCGCCTTCTGCAACGAGAAAACAAACAACGTTGTCGTTAAGCTGTGCGTAATTCGCCGAACGGTACTAAAAAAATATATGTCGTTCGCGGATTACATAACACCGATATCACTGGGGCAAGTAAGGGAACACCGGTGGAAACCCGAGACGAGACACACCAGCGACCGTCGAAAACCGCGGAATCCGGTTGCGAACAGTCGGTTTATCTCGTTACACGATTAGACGCGGATGAACGGAGACACGGGAACCGAAGATCACTGTTTTTTTCTTTTTTTCCTTTTGTTTTCGAGCGTGCGCGAAGATCCTGGCGCTTCTCGGCCAATTTCGTGGAAAAGAGAAGGAACGAAGCCAGCGAGATAAGGAAGAAGAAAGACACAAGCGCGAACAACGATCTAAGAGGCTGCCGCGCGCGCTGCCGATGGTAATCGGATCCCCATCGCGTTCCCATCGATCGGCCGAGCAATTTCGACGGTTCTTCCTTCCGGGCCCCGGTGGCAGGGGGTGGCGGATCGATCTCAGGGCAGATCCACGATAAACGTGCGAACAAACCAAGAAACTCGCGGCCAGACTCACCCGTCCGCGATCACGATAACCGATCGGGCTGAGAGATCTCGGTTAATTAGCTCCCGATCTGCGCGCTTCGGCCAGGCGACACTGATGCCCAGACCACTCGACGATCAAGTGCCCCCAAATGATTTATCAATCGGCTCGGGCACAGCCGATGATCAAGGACATCGATGACGCAACGACCAAAGGGACCCCTCTCGATCGACCGATACCGATAGGGGCACGATCGAGCTGAAAAAGACCGATTCTCTCTACGCGAGGAAAAATTATACTCCTCTGGCCCTCGAGAACGTTTTCCGCGGGGATTACCTACGTTGTTCGTTTCGAGAAGATCGAAGATCCTGTTAAATGATTTTTGGAAGCGATGAAAAATGAAGCGAAGCGTTTTTTTCTTTTAATAAACGGATGAATGTTTTTATTTGGCTCGGTCGATGCTCGAGAGAATTTAAAAAATAGTATACGCGGTTCGTGGTAGAGGTGGACGCAGCACTTCCAAAATTATATGTCCAGGGCAAATAAAATACTCGAGAACAAGATCCGATAAGATATACACAAAGAGCCCGATGATAAGATTAATGCCTCGGACTCGACCGCGAGCGTTGGACTAATTTTTCACACCTCGAGCTCTCGCTACTTTCTAGCGCAATTACGCCGATTATAATTATCACAACTTTTACAACTATTTAGAGGAAAAAATGCTAACTGCTTTCCGAGCTATCATTAGCGATATTACTCAAACAAATAAACAGAAAGTCCAGATACTCGAAATATTGGCAACGCGATTGCAGATCGTATCAACCTCGTGATTATTTTTCTAATAACGAAACAAGCATCTCTTGGTCCTTTTTTTCAATCATCTTCGTTCAATTTCTCGCTGGCAAAAGGTAATTTCCGTTCCTCCCGCAAAGGTGTTGCGAAGAAGCGAATGACGCGGATCGTGAATCGACGGGAAAATGATTCAGATTACGTTGCCGATATTTTTGGCCGATCACTCTTCCGAGTCGTGAGGTGGGCCTGGACGAGTCGACCGTCGAGATAAGCGGTCTCCGATACCGATAAACGAAAAACTATCGAACGACTTTGAAGGTTGACGAAGATTAGACGAGCGACCGAAGGAAATTCACGATAACCTGTTCCCTCGTAATTAAAACAAACCTCTACCAAGTCAATTCCATCGAGTAAATATTACAGATTAAAACGAAACAATCGGAGTATAAAATCTAAACAATTAGAATCTACTCGAAAATCGAACTGTCAAAGTTTAGCGTTCACGGTTCAGAGTCTGCCTCTCCACTCCACAAAAAAAATTATCGTCCAAAACGATCTTTATCGATCGATATCGAGGAACAACAATATTTCAATAAATCGTGAAAGGAGGCAAGGTAACGAGGCTTATCTCGGCTTATCGGCTCCACAGATAAGATTTCTGTACCGAAACTTCAGGGTGAAACCTCGGTTACCTTCCATCGCAGACGTTGCCGGCGTTCTAGCCGCGAATTTCGCGCCCATGTTTCACGATTTATCGCGAGAGGTGACGGTGTTACATCATCGAGGCGAAAAAAACACGTCCATCGAGGCGAGCCGGCCGATCACGTATCGCGAGGACTAATCTTATCGAGATTCGTTAATCTTGTTCCATCCGAAAACGGCGAGCGGTGCACGTGCGAGCAAAACAGCACCGATTTCGTGACACGTACGACGGAGACCGTCCAACGCCAGCCTCGAGTTTCGGACAAAGTCCATGAAACGATTCTACGCGGCGTAGAAAAATATACCCGGCCTGGAAGTTCGTCTATTTTCTTCACGAACGCTAAGAAAACGATCTCCAGCTGTTCTGTAAAACTTAAATTTAACTTCGACCGATCCTAAATTATTAAAGATGGGTCACAGAGCGAAGAATTCGACTCGGAATGGAAAATGTACGGGAAACAGATGCGTGGTCGAACAATGAGCGGAAAAAATAAGAATGGTCTGCGAGTCCGAGGGAATTCGACGTCTTCGGCCGTCGGATCGAGCTCGATCGAGCTCCATTGTGGTAACGCGACATCCAGAGGACTTAGAGGTCGACCTCGTGAGAGGTTGTGCCAAAGCTACTAAGGAAACGTACAGTTTTGATATTTTTTTTCGCATTTTACTCGCTCGGATGTTTATTTCTTTCATAGTAAATTAGAGCAAAGACAGGGACGATCGTTAAGAAATGTTCAGCAACGTCGATTGTTTCATAAAGAGTTACCTGATCTCGTAATTTATGTCCGAAGCTGTTTGATAAATGGGAAATACCGGATTCGAGGATTTCCGATTAAAAAGAGCACGCATGGATCGCTCGAAGCAACGTTACCGAGAATTTTCTAATTTCAGAAATATTATTAGAGATCTGAGTAATCAATGATTCGATTATTCACAATGGAAACTAACAGATACTATCTTTTCCTCCACGATCGACGGTGAAGTCCATTTCTTTGTACTGGAACGCGAAATTCTCGATTCACCGTGGCGCATGGAAACCATCGAAACATCGAAAAACGAAAACAAACGAATACCTAAACTGGCCTACGAATTCTGGCGTCGAAAAAAAATTCATTCATAAACTGTCATGGTTGCCGATTAAATTCACAACTGCATAAAGAATTAACAATGCCGAGGTAATTAAAATAAAAAGAGGAATTGAAACGGAGAATCGATCGATGGCGGTGGAAGGGGATACTAGCCAACGTTTCGCTAGCGAAAAGAATGTTTATCGCGAAGAAACGAGCGAGTTGCTTTGAATGCATCGTTGCGCTAATAAGCGGAGGCATTTCGCGGCTAATAAATGAAAACAGAAACCGGCGGGCGTTTATTATACTTGCAAATTACCAATTATAGGCCGCGCAAACCGTCAGCCGATATTCCCTCCCTTTTGCACCGGGGGCACCCCGTAGCTTTTCCCTTCGAAAACTACCGAGTTTCTCGCCGATCCAACGACTGACCGCTCTACCGTGAATTCTGTGAGATAACTCGCGATTTCTCAGCCGATTTTATATCCATCTCTGAAGAATTAAATTTTGAATATTCCACTGCTATATTTTATCGCGTTTCATCGTGAATTTTTTGTTTCGGATCCAGCCTTAAGATTCCAAGGAATTCCAGAGACGCAAAAAGAAACTGCGACGGTGTACTTCTGGGAACCAGAATCGGCTCAACAATTGCAAAACAAGGACACCGTTCTACCCTAAACCCTGAAGGGATTACTTTCTTTCTGAATCACTCCGCTGACGTCATCCACGAACCCATCGTACGTGTTCGAGTACTCGATAAACGAAGGAACAACAGAGTCGTTTTATTACGGAACAAACGAACTCGGTTTTCTCGATAAACACCTGTGACGCTCCGAGGACGCTCCTAATTTAAATTTTCTCGTCAATGGATTTTACTACGTCGGGCGAAGGAGCGATGGAAGAACAAAGGAAAATCCTGGCTCCCGGAAAGCCCTGACTCACGACGCGTCCTCGTAGGGATTCTTCCGGTGAATCGGCCGATCTACCTGCGCCGTCGGAATCCGATCGACTCACCGTCTCCTCGGTCTTCTCGGTCTATCTTCGCTTTCGTGTAAATCGAAGCGTTACGCAATCGACCGTAACGAGTTATTATTCGTCTATCAGGTTTCTAATTTCCCATGGAGAGCCGGTAATTCGATCGATCGGAAAAACTGGACACTGCTTCTCCCTGGTTTCCCCTGAGAGCCAACGATTCGACGAAATAGAAAGGATTACGCGAGATTTCACCTCTCTTTTCCTTTTTTGTCTCGATTTACAACTCGGTTCGAGAAATCTATCCGATCATCGATCGTCTTTTCTCAAGGAACGCGTACCGGCTGAGTAGAAAATGAATAAAAATTCAAAGTCGAACGATTTTTCGAAGATGGAGAATTACGTTTCGTTCCGAATTAAACGGTGAAGCGCGAAAGGCCACTGGCGACCGTCGGCGCCATCTTTCCATCCCACTCGTTCGACTAAACAACAAATTTCTACGACCTCTTAAGAGACTACGAGTCAACGACCTTTCCCAATAAAATGAAACAATTTATTCCTGCACAGGTACAAACTTCCAAGTCTAAGCTGTTACACTTTTCTCGAAATAGCGAGAAAATATCGAACGAGTCTGATAAAACTGCAAGAAACCTGCATTTTCCATCTCGGGAATCAAAATTTTACACTTCTGACGAGGAACTTTATAAAACGATTCGAAACAAATACTAAATTCCATTTACGAGAACCAAAATATATGACGATAATCGAAATTCTGTCGCACCGACCTTTCCGATTCGAATTTTTCCAAGATTCAACCCCGAAGGAACCCGATTTCCACACCGATCAGAACTCCGTCACGAAATCTACAAACGACCCGAATCACCGACGCAAACTTTGCTCTAGAGCGACCCGATTTTCGCTGCGGACTCTCTCGAAGTAGCTACCAAAACAAAATTCTCTCCGTTACACGCACAAATAGATAATATCCACTGCAGGAGGAGTCGGGCGGCGCTAGAGCAAAGCTCGCTAACTAGCCAGCGGTTCCGTTTAGCGGCGGCTCGAGTTCGCAACGAGCCAAACACGCTTACCTTAACCGTGTATCAATCCCGAGTGGCGCGGTAAGTCGCCGCGCGACGTCTCGTTGGTTCGTGGGCGTGTTTTCAATATCGTTATCACTAAGTTAGCACCAAGAAGACACTGCACTGTACACACACACAGCACATCGTGGCGTTGGGATGGTTCCCCGCGTCGAGGAGCCTCTCTCTCTCACGCGTAGTCCGATGCGTGAAAAGAACAACAGTACGAGGTAGCCAAGGGCGAAACGAACACGGAAAAGCGTCCCGGAAAATCGGCGAACCTCTTGCCAGAACCGTGGTGTTTGGTTCGCGTAGCTCCGCGTTCCCCTGCTTTCCTTCTGGTTGCCTGTTTTTCTCTCGCTCGGCTGCTCGATCCACGAAGGGAGGGGAGACAGAGAGGGAGAGAGAGAGAGAAAGAGAGAGAAAGATTTTTGGAAGCACGCGCGCGCGCGCACGTAAACTCGAGTCGATGCGACTATCGTGGCACCCGGCGCGGAACTAAGGCGAACGAAAACACCGGCCTCGACGTTCCCCTCGCGTTCACCGCCGTTCGGTTCGGCTCGTCGACCCTCGGAACGACTCGGGTCGGCTCGATCACGCCCACAGGCCACGGACCAACCTACTGGCGGGCGTTTACTCGTACCCCACCACCGTGGAACGAGAACGACCCAGCCACGATCGTGTTGCTTCTCCTGTCAACACTGGCCCTCTCCCTTCTTTCTTTCAGGACCATAGCTGCCCTCCTTTTTCCGCGACACCGAGCCCCTTGTTTTTCGAATCAAGATTTGTTTCTCCTTTTTCTTTCACTCTTTTTTTATTGCTTCATTTCTTTCCTTTTCCGTTTTTTTCCTTTTTT